>JAQGAA010000641.1:0-20599 GCA_034696425.1 Isotoma viridis
TAAAGTTGATGGCATCGATATGTACAAGTTTGTCTGTAAGGGATTTGAGCTGTTAGAAAAAGAGGGGTTTGCGGTTCATGCATTAGTATCGGATGGTTATACTGCTAATGTAAATATGTTTGCTAAACTTGGAGCTTCCGAGGGACAGGACAAGAGAGCATCGGGTAAGTTACTTGGAAATTATTGGCACAGGGAATATAACACGAGTTTTGTTTATTAATTATTTTGCTTGTTTTTAGGGCTTGCGCCTATCAAGTATGAGCAAGTAGAGCCACATTTCTCCAATCCCGCTAATAAAGAAAAACAAGCATCCGCGATTTACGACGTCGTGCACATGCAAAAGCTCTGGCGAAATTTTTTAGCACAGTGTCAGGACATAAAATGGGTGCAAGGAACTATTGAATGGTCTTTTATTGTTAAACTACACGAGCTGCAAGAAAATGAGGGTCTGATTGCGGCAAATAAGCTAAGTCGGTACCACATTGAATTTGAGAAACATAAGATGAAAGTCAGCTTGTCAACGCAATCCATAAGCTCATCCGTAGCAGATGCTATCGATTTTTGTAGAGATGACTTACGGTTAGACGAATTTCAAGGGTCAGAATCGACTACGCTCTTTATCCGCTGCATGGACAAAGCCTTCGACTTTTTAAACTCTCATCACCATAACGGTAAAGGATTTAAAGAACCTTTAACTAAGGAAAACTTTGAACGCAAAGCGCTATTTTTAGAAGATTTTGCAAAGCAACTACTGACGGTGACTTTCGTCGAAACTCGAAAGGATAAAAAAGGAATAAAGAAAGTTACAAAGCTTGCTTGCAGGGGTAATCGGAAGAGACCAGTTCTTGGATTTGTGACGAGCATCAAAGCCATTTTGTTTGTATCTCGTGAACTCTTGTGGAGACAAACAAAGCCGTTCTTGTACGTTTTAACGTATCGTTTTTCTCAGGACTTATTGGAGTTATTTTTCAACAAGGTCAGAGGACGTTTGGGACGGAATAATAACCCTAATTGTGTCGAATTCCGAAATATAATGAAGAGAATCTGGCATGCAAATCTCCTTAAGTCCTCAAATACGGGAAATTGCATTCAGAAGATGGAGGATTTTGATATTCCTGGTGGTCTTCTCCCTCTAGTGCCTAAGAAAAAATTGAAAAAGTCTCCGAATACCGCTGTTACCGAAGAATGCATTGACGACTTGGAGGATATTGAGTATAGTCAGTTTTACTTGAATTGTTTGGGTTACATTGCTGGAAACATTTCTGCAACAGTTTCTGATTCTATTACCTGCGAAGACTGCAAAAATGCGCTAAATGATGGACCAGCTGACAGTCTCGACAAGTCTGTGCTTTTATTAATTAAGCGTAAGGACCGAGGGGGCTTAAACTTTCCATCACAAAGTGTTTACCGCATTGTGGAAATTACTGATGTTGTTTTCCGATCAGTTTTGCGCCATTTTACTGGACCCCCAACCTTAAATGACTTAGATGCACGGATCTGTAACACTGTGATGACAAAATGTGTAGGGCTAAATCTTTTTCCTGGGATGGTAAACCACGTGCTGTATTTCGACACTCAACTTCAGGAATCGCATTACTCATCTCTTATTCGACGTGTAGTTCATCAATTCCTGAAGATAAGGCTTTTCAACTACGGGAAAAACTATCAAAAGTCTCTGAACGTATCCAACAAACATAAAATGAGTAAACAAATTTTGTTTAATAATGAATGAGCAATTTACCTAGTGAAGCAATAAAATGAGATAAGGCTATAAAGTCATTTTTACTCATCCAATTCGTAATCTCTAACCCAATTAAATAGCTTTAATGACCCACATAATTTGATTGAGTCTGTTTGTAGTACATAATTGTCAGAAGCCAGTAAGTGAATAAAATTTCATCAAAGAGTCTTTTTAAATTGATAATTAAATAATCTTTAAACTAATAATGAGATTTTTTCACAACGCGTTTACTATAAAATCGACACCTGTATTATATCATGATCAAATTGGTTTTTATTCTATCATTCTTAACTACTGTTGCATCATTTGCCTTATTAAATCGAGTGTTTTTGGTTTTAGAAAAAAAACCATGCACCATGCTAACTGTGTTACCTTTTAATGCGTTGCGATGGCAAAATATGCACCATGCTAACTATATATTCTCTTAATTCGTGGTATACAGCCCTCCACCATGCTAACTTCACTTCCTTTTAAGTTCGTGGTAGTGTTGAAAGAGTCGCTTTCGTCGATTTATATTTCTCCATAGCAGTAACACTTTTTTATCATAAGTCTTCCTTCTAGTTTAACTATATATTTATATATCTATTTCTATGGGTTTCAGTATGGAATTCACGGGAAGTTTATTGCGTCGTAATAATTGCAAAATTGTCTACGCTTTAGCTTTCCAGTAAATAAAGGGTAAAGGGTATATAAAGACATGTGCAATTCACAGGAAAGTTGTTTACAAGTTGAGAATTTGGGATTAAAAAGAGGAAATTGCAATAAATATTCTTGCGAATAACACTGGTTTGGGGCTATATGAGACGGATATATGAAGGTTACTTAGAAATCGAAAACAATATTTACATGGAATTGTTAATGCATTTTCTGATAGAATCTATAAAACTCAAAATAGTAAATACGATATAATCCTGCAATGACATGCTAATTCTTTATTCAGTCAATAATACCCATCATCATGTTCGAGTAAGTTGTAGTAAGTAAACAATCTTATAATGAATATTTGATACCTGTTTGAATGTAAATTTAGAATGACTTTTAATTTAAAGCTACTTTTTTGCGATTTTATAAACTTAATACAATTTATATTTTTCCTTGAAAACAAACACTGGGATTCTACTAAAATAAAGAAACTTGTTTAAATGCTTAAACATTAACAAATTGATTATGATTACGGGAGGTGAATGGATACACAAGCAAAAAAAACATTTTTTTGCATCTTGTATAGATAATATGTACTCTTTAACCTAAAAAATTCCATTCATTTTAATTTATAAGATTTATTTAGTTGAGTGCAAAATGTACTCATTTGTAAAAGTGGTCAATTCATGGGCATGATGAATTATGTAAGGAAATAATTATGAACCTTTTTATGCTACAAAAAGAAAGTAATAGGTCTACTTGGGATGATTACGTAGGCGTTTACGGCTTAAAAAGGAAAAGATGAAATGTGTATAGGGTTCAATTAGAATTCCCTTTCAAAAAAACATGTCAAGTTTATTGAGTTAATCCTTTGTTACAACTAGGTACATATGACTTGAATTCAAATATATATAGAAGCAAAAAATAATAATCCTTTAACAGTTTTTTTAAATGAGATATTACATTTTAAGTATAACTTTTGTTTAGATAGCTTTAATGCATTTATGATTTTGATATTGATTACTATACATCTCTTCTTGAGTAATATGATGGTGGAGGTATTATAAATGTTCAAAAGCTGATGTATGCATCATGAATGTGTGACGCAATGCTGACTAGAAGTTCTTAGAATTTCTAAATATCTACCAGTCTAAGCTACAACTTCAAAGTCGGTTCTCACGTGGAGGACGTATGCTTGCATGTGGAAGTTCTATAGCGTAACTAACTTACCTACCTTACCCGGAGAAACTAAATCAAACCGGGTAGCTAAGTTACATAAGGAGAGATTGGAAAGAATGGGAGATTCTCTGATCTTGGTAAAATGTTGGGATTCTGGGAATCCCACCTGTATCAAATCATTTCATAGAACGGGTAGTAAGCAGAATCAGGCAAGGAAAAAATCTGTTCTGCACCTGTAGGGCATCCCACTTTCCCTGTCGATAAAAGTATAGGTACCCAAAAACCCTCCTTTCTCCCTACTGTTGACTAAATCAGCCAAAAAGAAGTAAGTATTACGCATGGTAGATTTTAAAAGTTGAAGAATAGAAGCATAAATTTCGAATCTTAAACTTTTAGATTGGATGATCAATGAGAAACTCAATCAAGTATGTATATATCAAATTAATGAGGACTATAGTCGCTCCCATGTTGTTGCTTTCACTTCAAAAGAAATTTTACAGAGTGTGGAGGCAGTATACCAATGTCATATATCGGGTTTCGAGATTTAGACTTTGAAAGTTGCTTTTAGTTGAAAAGCTTTATTAGTTTAAAACTGAATAAATTACACAGAAATTTTGTTAAAGTATCAACTTAAACCCAGGAAGTTGACCAAATAACGAATAAAAGTTTAAATGCAAATGGACAGACAAAGCGTCTATGACTAGACGTAGAAGTTGTGACACTTTTTTTCTTACGTTTACTCCATATGACGTAGGAAATGCCTTTTTAAACTTAAACAATTTCTTAGTAAAGATTTTGAACTTTTTTAATGCTCGGATTAATTTCATTGGTTTTGTATTTCATCAAGGACAAATAAACTTCCATAGGAAATTGATGTCATGCCATAAAATACGCAACTTAAAGGATTAAATGTTTCCTTATCTACTTTAATGCATGTTTAAAATGGTTTATTAATGAATGCAGGTGAAGACAGGTTCAAGGCTGAAGTTAGTATGATATTTTTACATTATTGCTTATTCAATAAAACAAGAATGAAATAAAATGGCCGTCGTACATTATACTTTTCGATCGTAAATCTGAAGCAAGTAATACATCTACAATGCATGGCATAATAAATTACTGTGTCAAATTTTAGTAAATAATTTTGCTTGTAAAACCCACAGTAAAAAATATATTTAAAAAGACGACATACCTTCTCCGTGGCTAGGCCTAGGATTACTAATCCAGTAGTAGTAGTGTGGGGTACAAAAAGATACAATTTAGAATAAGATACCCTCGCCACTTACTGGTCTTGGCCCTAGCCGTGGCCACCAGTGACCGTGGAGGTCAACTACTGGTGGCCTTAATCTTGTGGTTTCTTTAGTGTAGCCAATATTATTTTCAATTCAACTGGTAAGTGGAATTGTAAAATTAAAGATCTTTCCGAAACAAAAAATAAAGGGGGTTCACTAGAACTGATTGTCTAAATAACTTAATTATTTTTTTCATGAAATATTAACATTTTCACAACCACGAATATGTACATCATTATGAAATAAAACTTTATACACTCTCAGTCACATTTTCGCATCAAGCGTTTCTCCACACTAACCAATTGTTCACTTTTTTAAAGCTTTTTTTAAGAATAAAAGCTGTACACCTAAGATCATGCACTGCTTTCAATGTCTATCCTCCATCGCTTCTTCTTGCGTGGAACATTTTCAACAATTAGTAATTCGTTTTGTCTTCTTGTTGTTTTAACATTTACCTGTTTTACATTGAGTATTGACATTTTGTTCATTTTATTTTTTATTCTTTTAAACACTTTTTTAAATCAATTTTATATTTAATTTTTTAAGTAAAAAAATTGATTTACTTTTAGTATAAAATCTTTTTATAAAAGCAATTTATTTGTTAGCCAAATTTTATCACTCTTTTCAAAGATAGATAAATATATAGTTCAATGTTTTATATTGATTGGTTTTACCACACAGATATTTTACTGTCTGATATTTTATAAGCTCTTGTGAAGTTCAATTTTGTAACTTCTTAAATGTTGATTTAACTAGGTAAGCTATTTTTTGGTTTTTGTTAACATGAAAAAGTGTTTATCCACTTCTAAACATATTTTGAACGTTTGTTTATAATCTTAAGAGTTATTTTCACGAAATTAGCAAACTATAGAGTTTTTAATGTAACATGAGATTTTGCTGAATTCTCCTTATTACAAAAGCTTGGTAGAAAAGCCATAAAGGCCACGTACGGGTAGGCAAATAGCAGGATCGGCTACAGCAACACCACCTAATCGCTTACCTCCCATTGTAATTTTTTGTTGATTAATATAATGTTTAATTTTTATAGTCTTAAAATAAGTATCAAGTTTGCTTAGGAAAATGTCAACAAATTAATGCACGTTAATATAGGCAATTCATAACAAATTAGACTGGTGTAAATAACCTAAGTTCTGAAACTGTATATAATTTTGATTTTTGATATCTCTTTTTCGAAAATATTTTTGAGTGATTTCAAAACTTGCAATCAAACCAACATTAATCTAACCGTTTAATTTGACTAAAGAAAAAAAAGTTTTTTTTACGATTAACATATGAAAAGCTATTTTATATTCATTTTACATTGAAATGTTTGGCTTTACTTGTTTTGTTGCTTCAGAAATTCGTATGAAATTCGAATACTTTTAGGAAATGTATTATTATGGTCCCCAAATATGAGGTGCCATATTAATAATGTTGTATGCCATAAGGTCAGAGGATCTTTGTACTATAGATTTCTTGTGTTATTACCTTGCTCACAGAAAAAATGCAGTTATTGTCTATTGTTTGTGTCCTTTGTCCCCAGAATGATGATTTTTTTTTGTCAAAGCAGAGTGTTTTAGAATAAGATTTTTATGAGACTGGAAAATGCAACGGAGATAAACACAAGGGAAAAGTATCTTCCTGAGATTCGGAAATCTACGAATTTCGACTTGAAACGGAGCTGAAGAAGACGAAGAAGATAAAAAGGTAGAACAGAACAACAACAGCTTTTAACAGAGATGTACTATCCTTCACGTTTGTGATCATAATGATAAAATACATAGAGACTAGAAAACTTTTCTAACATACGCATAATACACTACACACGTACAAAATGCGTACGGACCCATCCAACAGTATTTGATTCATATAAATAAGACCATACACTACTCTCAACTTAGGTTTTTAGAAGGATGTTATGTATGTTGGAACATTTTGAACCTCTCCAAGGACTTTGCTACACGTATCATGCGTAAGAAGAAGATACAACGAACCCACTGAACCCACAACAACAAAAGAACTAGCTACACAAATAACACTACTATGAACTCTTTTTAATATACTGCAAAACTTTAATTAGAATCTTATGGGGGAGGAGGAGGGGGGCTTTATCGTTTTGTTTTCAATCAACAACCAGAGCTGCACTATACTCTTTGGCTTTATATTATATTTAAGAAATAGTTTTGCCCTCGGTTTTTAATATTCAGGAGGTAGGAGGAATACGATGACATTCCTCGGATGGGGTAATTTTTTTCATGGGATTCTAATTCAAGTTTTGCAGTGATTTCGTATTTATTTTATAGCTGGCAATGTGTAAGTCTAGCAAAACAGGAAACCGAGTATAAAAAATTGAAATGACTAACCTAACTATATATGCATGGCAAATAGTGTTGAACTCGTTTTTTACATGAATTCTTCTTATCCATCTCCATTCTCTCTCAACCAGAATGGTTTCACACACAAGAAGATATTATAATCATTTGTTGTACCATGCGTATTTTAGAATAACAAAAAGCTTAGTTATTATGAGGATAAGAAGGAGCTTGGTTTTAACTCGTGTGTATTTAAAAGATGGAAATTTAGAAAATGTTACATTAAGAGGTTTTATTTTAACTAACGCATAATCCCTTGTTGTAAGCTGTGTAACAGAGGGTATTGGCATTTTCATTATTCTTGTTTTTCCCAGTTCCAAGTTTCATTATCATTTACATTACAGACAATAAAACAAGCAAGTTGGATGGAATTAATATTTGTTTAGGGAGTGTCCATAGACCCTTGTCCCCAAAGTGAAAAGTCACATACTGGGCTACATGTTCTTTAAGGGCTGTCAGTGTAAAATTTTGAAATATTTGAGAATTTTGACACAAAAAACTTTACGAAATGCATGTGGCAAAGGGTTGTTTGTTTTTTACATAAAAAACGGAATGTGTGTGAGATTTCAGGCAAGAGTTGAATGGAACAAACACTACGACCAACAATTGTTCAAGGTTCTTGGGAACGAATTCTGCAGAAGTCGTTGGGTACGGATTGGATAGGTAACTTGGTTCATTCTCATTATTTGTGTGTACCTAACAACCTATGCGTAGATTACTGTTACAGTGCGTTGGAACTTGTTACAGCGTTTATACTTGCTTCACACCCAGAAAAAGTGTATTTATGCAAAGGATGAACAGCAAAAAATAAGATATACAAGAAAGTAGTAATGGTTATGGAACAGACATTTTTGAGCTATTTAACAGTCTGTGTATCCAATCTCGAATTATTTGAGAGTACAAGTTGCAAAGTTGTTATAATATTATAATTTTTATATGCAGCTTAAGCTAAAGTTGGCTTGATTGAGCTAAAGGGGCCAAAGTATAATGATGATGATATTTTACGAATACATACACCTTATTATAACTTTGCAACAAGATTCACATAGTTTTTTCAATGTATAAAGAACATAAAACCACGAGAAGTTCACCTGATCTGAATAAGAATTTGAGGAGATTTGGCTTATATTCATTTATATATAGAAGAAAGTAGAAATAATATTATCAATCTAACATATTTTTCCGATCTGTATTGAAATAGGACTCTGTTAGGTGAACCAATCGATAAAAACAAGGATTTAAATTCTAAGGTGAAAAGATGGGACAGCTGAGAGGTGATTGGGTTCGATGTACAATAAGGACATACAAAATGAGATGGGTAAGGATTTTACAAGTTGGTAAAGCTAATGAGAACAAGTCCCTGTAAATTAATCATTTTAGAAGCTACTTTGCAAATTTAACAATCCTTCATTCTATTCTATAATTCATTTATTAAATAGTTAACTGTTATTTTTACTTTTCCTTCAATATGCTGCTCTCAAAATATTAACACTTGGCATGTTTTTAGCTCGCTAAGTAATTGATAGTCAAAAATAACGGATTTGTACGAAATGTTAGGTACAAGGTAGTACAGAAAATACAAGAAATATTATTACCAAAAAGTATGACAAATTCAAGTAAACCATAAAAATAACAGTAAGAAGTAAAAATTACTATCGGGTTTGTTCACGCTCTCTGCTCACTCATGTGTGAGTTTCTTAGATCGATTGAAATATTTCGGAGAAAGGATAAATTGTCCACGTTCTTATTCCCCTTTACTCAAGAAACTCAAAGTAGAAGAAACATATTACCTAGATTTTTTGTAAAAAAAATCTTTAATAGTATCTGTTATTCTAGGAAGTATAATCATAATCATCTTTTAAAATGAAGCTTAAAATCTCTTCTTTAAAAATATCCTTTAACCAAGAGTAACCGCAATAATACAGAAGAAAAATACCACGAAGAAAAGAATTAAATAAATTTTTGTATTCGTTACCATTTCAAACCCCCAACACTCGGATGAATACAAGCAGCTTAATAACTGCAAATTGTGCCAAAATGTACAAATACATTTCAGTCAGAATGAGAAACAGGTACAAGTAAACAGGTAATAAGTACAAAATTATATATATTAAGTGATACGCAACTTTGATTAAAAAACTACTAAAAGCACAATTAAACACACAATTTGGCAATGTGTGTATTATAAGTTGTGAACTGCTGGACTGGAACTTGCTTATGTGTAGCATGTGTACTTCTGATGAGAAAAAGGAAGCCCAGAAAAAAACAGGTTGGATGGATTTTGATAGTGAAGGGAATGATGACAAACAGTCAAACAAAATGGTTGAATTTGCATAAGGTATTCAGATGATATGTGATATTTTAAACCTTCAAATCATTTTACTTTAGGGATGTTACAAATTAATTATTAAAAATCATCATCATGCCATATTATTTCCAAGAGCAATCTTTTCATTAGAATATTTGTAGTTAATAAATTTAGGTAATTGTCATGTAAATTGCATTGGGGTTCCTTGGTATTACACTTGGTATTAAAGCTTCCTATTACATTTTTTATGCATTTTTGCTTGTCATGTCGTCAGTGGTTGCAGAACCAATGTTACAAGTTTGATGTTGAAGTTTTTACCCTAGCAGCGCTTTTGCAGACCTGAAGGAAGGAAGGAGAGAGAGTGTATTCTAAAAAATATAAAGAAACGTAACTTTATTATTACGCAATTGTAAATTGCATGACCATAGCATGATGGATGATAGTTGATGGAATAATGGTGCGCAAGTTGACATAGCATTTGGCATCACCGATGGCCCCAGTCTTGAAAGAATAGGAGGTTAAGTAATAATATAAGCACAGCACGTCGAAAAATTTATGATGGAGGACGCCGGGGTCACTGGGTACGCGAAGCTGTTCCGGGTGTCTTTACATCCATCCGTTTCCTTTCTGGGTTTGCTGCCCTAGTCTAAACTAAACTACTATGCTACTACTGTGGACTGGAAGCGTAGAGAGCTTTTAAAAAGACGCAAGTCATGTTTTCCATCTAGACTCAGTATGACAGACTTTCAATCTTTGATATTGAAAGTTGGTTTAAACTTTCAACTCTACAAACAGTACTGATGGGAGTGAGTCGGTTTACTTATGAGTGATGTGATGATGATAACAAGGTTTACTTTTGCTTGTTAGTTTAAGCTTTACCTTCAGGTGTTGTCTGTTCTTTTTAGTTTTGGGTACACTTTTTTCTCATGATCGAATTACACGTGGAATTATAAATGAATTGGGTAACTGGTATGTACTGGAAATTTCTTAGGAAATTTAAAATCTGATTGGGTAAGACTTTTGGTAAAGCTGGGTCAAAACAACTGGAAATGAAATTACAGTAAATTGCTTTTAATAAGTTTTATAAATTGTAAAATAATTAATTATGAATTTAGTCCAAAGTCTATTATATTGGACTTGTGCGGGTATTATTACTAAAAAACTTTAGAATTATATTGGGAGTGAGTTCTAAGGTAAGATATGATCATTTATGAGGCACTGTAGCGTATAGCCCTTTGACTAACACAGAAAAAATTATGTAATTTCCGCAAGATTTGCTTTGCTAAATTCAGCAAAAAATAGGATAAACATTTATTAAATATTAATTTAGATAAGTGAGTGAAAGTTTTGTGTTATAATAGCTGACGGCAGCTTATATGAGTAAATGCTTGAGTAGTTTATGGTGTATGTATATGAGTAAGTAAGGTAAATTAATTAGTAAGCTTTTTTAGAGCAAACTTAATGTAGATGTAGGAATTACGCAGAAATTAAAAATGTTAAAAAATTATGCGTCCTTTTCTCATAAAATCAAAAATAAAAGATAACAAAAAGTAATATCTTCTTAATTGTTTTTTAAATAACTTGTATTTAAGTACTTGTATATTAAGTTCGGGTTTCTTTCAAGTCGCCGACTTTATAAAAAAGTATAGGGAAGCTTATTGTATGATTGCCTCATTCATATTTATTGAATGAAACTTTTTTTCAGTATTTACAACTCACTGTAGGAGGTCTTTTATGCACAGAAGTCATTAAGTATCATGTAGAGAAGGTTACTATTTTGTCATAAAACTCATTCATTAATGGTATTATAGGAACGATTTCCAAGGAACAGATTTAGAGCTTGGGTCAATATTGACCTCCTGCAGGCTTTTAGCTTATAAATTATAAACCTTCGTGTATATGTACATTTAATATTTGAGAGTAATGCGTGTATGATTGAACATACTCATTACCAGGCTTTGCTATTTTTTCAATTAAGATTTTTACTTCAATTGCTTTTTACATTATTTGAGTGGGTATAGAGCTGGAGAAAGTAAATGAAATTCATTCAGTTTACTTTCCTGTTAATTTTTCCTAAATCCGCCTTCTAATTAATTAAAAGAAAATAACTGTTACGTCGTCTTCATCACATCCTTATTATGAATTACTTCATTGATTCTTAGAATGTTTTGTACATGCATTATAAATGCTTCCCCGTATAAGATAAAACAACAGTTAAGACTACGGCGAATGAAGAAAGTAATTGGAGTTACTACTGAATCTTGCAATTAATTAAATTTGGCTGGTATCATAATTACTACCAATTATGAAAGTGCAATGTGGGTGCATTTGGTATAAACTTCCGTATTATTATTATAATGATATACTTTATACGAGATAAAATGAGCATTGGGAAGGTCGGGAGATCTTGTCATTTAAGAATTTTTTCAAGCATCACACAAGTCTTGGGTTACAAAACGATAAATATTTGCAACTGACCTTAGTTAAAAAAGTGTCAAAAGGTAATTTAATATTTTGACTTTTAGTTAGTTAATGATAACTTTAAAAGTCACAAGAGATGAAAGTCTTTCAAGCAAGAGATAAAATAAAGTATTATTATTTTTTTAATTAAGTGTCATGGTCATAAACTTTAGAGGACCAGGTTAATGTCAAAATTAATAAGTAGTAATAATAATGAGTAAAATTTTCCACAATTATTTTAAATTAAAAAAATTTAAGAACAAAATCGCGATTTTCCAATTACCTCATTCATGATACTCTGTCCACAGGGCATGCACTTTGGTCGTTGGGTGATGACTGTTTCACTTCTTGAACAAAGGGGTTTTTGGTTTCCCTGATAAGATTTGAATGTAATTTGTAAGTCCTCGGAAAAAGTATTGAGTACAAATTCTTGGGGTTCTTCTTTTATTTTGCGGATGGGTTGATGAGATAGTTTTAAACTTCCAGATGACGATTGGCTCAAAGTACTACGACCTTGATGATAGTCATTCCCAATAAGATTCTGAGGTTTGTTAAAAATTGTACTTTTATTTTCTGAGTTGGGTTCCAAACTTTGTGAAATATGTAAATGGAAGTCCTTTTCTTCAAGTGGATATCGTTTCCGAAATGTGGTTGACTTGTAACTCTTGTAAATGGGTGAAAGTTGTGGAGTACTATTTGTAGATTCAGTATCAGAATTCGAATAATTCTCAAAAGCTTCTTCTGTGGGGGATGAGGTAGTAGATCGTTGTAAAAAAGTTGGGTCGATTGATATCGAAACAAGTGTCAAAGGTAAATTGGAATTGTAATAAGCTGTAGTGGAATTAGTATCTGTAGTAGTAGAAGAAGTAGTAATAGTAGTGGTATCGGAATAGCGATTTGTTGATGAAGAAGGGCAGTAACAACCCAGGGTTATCTTCTCACCGGAGGGGTGCATGAACTGCTAGGAGGAAACCACAAAAATGTAATGAAAAATGATTTAGAAACAAAACTCTGGGAATCATTAACAAAGTTTAGGTAGAAAAAGAAAGCGATATAGATATTAAAGAATATTGTAGTTTGTTTCAATGTTAGTTTTTTATCGTGTTAATAAATTAAGTTACAGACTACGTAAGAATTGCCTTTTCATTTTGTGAAAAGAAAAGTTTTAATAAATTATTTTTTTCAGCAGTGTCGAGTGTTTGTTTTGTACTTATTCATAATCTTCATGCTTTAGCATGTCCCCAAAAATATCTAACTGAATGGGATAACTGTTCATTCATTCATATATTACGCTCGCTTCATCGAACTAACGCACTATTTCTTATACTGGAAAGCGATCAGCAAAAGGTTTTAGTAAAGCAATGTTAAAAAAACCTGCTACTTGCTGTCATCTATCAAAACCAAGCCAGACAGAATGTATTCAAATTTAATGAGAATTGATATACTGTGAACTAGCTGGAATTTGACCTACTTTAAAAACCACCTGTAACTAACTAAGAAGGAGAGTTGACCCAGCCAACATTTTTTGCAATAGACAAGCTCAAGCATGGAAAAACGCAAAGAATCATTTCGAGAAGAATATACCAAAGATTATATAAAATGTATAGAAGCATTATTTTATTTCGAGGAAAACTGTCTAGCCTGTATTTCAATATGTTAAACTGTCTGGATACAATTGCAAACAGGTCATGTACCTAATAGGATGCAAAATGGGAAAGGAATGGGAGCATAGGCCATATGGATCAAAAAGATTTTTGTAGTTATTATTATATTAAAAAATAAAGATATTTCCTGACCTATCCTATCTTCAACCCTGTCACCAGGGAAGATGTATATTTAAACCCGAGACTATATAGTACCTTAAATACAGGTGGAGACAGGTGAGGGGGTGACATGCTTTTGTTTTCATGGTAGTAAGTACTCAACCTCGAAAACTTTTTGAAGCTGACATTACCATGTATTGACAGACATGTGTAAGAAGAGCGTTCACATTTAGTCTATCGCTTTTGAAGTACGTATTTTGCTTGCGAGTTGTCAGGGAGTTGAGGTAGGCTCAGGTAGTTAGGTACTTTATCAAAAAAGTAGAGCAAGAAGGAGCATATAGGTAGTTGCCGTAGGCCCAGGTAGGAGGTATATAATGTATTTTATATAAAGAAAAAAGCAGAGCAAGAAATAGCAGTCAGATCGTTATTGAGCATATTTCAAGCCGGGTACATCGAACCCGAACCCGGGTGCTTATGTCTGCGTCTTCCTTCTTCGTCCCTAACCTTTTCCAACTACACGCAACTTACTCTGTCCCGGTTTCTCATTATATTTATAAAACTGGACTTGTCTGGTTGGATTTCTTGTGAAAAGCTGTATATTTGCTATTAAATATTTGTTTAATTGATGATCATGATATTAAAAATGGAATATATTGAACTCGTGAATGTATATCTTGCTCTTATTCTTTAAAAAGTAGGTCTTTAGATATTGGATCAAGTATCATATAGTCTATTCACTAATATTGTCAACTGAAGAGGTTAATAGCTTCATATTTGTTTGTAATAATTATGCAAGGTTGCTTTCATGGATTAATCCTTCAACCTTTTTTCCTTTGATATCTTACAACTATCGCTAATTCAATTAAATAATACAGGGTAGACCGTTATTAGTTTATGTAAAAGCTTCTATTAAAAAATAAAATCCAAATTTCAAGTAAAATAAACAAGAATAATAATAAGGTCAGAAAATAGGCATGAAATTAAGTCATCTCTTCTAGCAATATATTTTTGTAGCATGCATTAAATATTAAAACAATAAAACTAACCTAAACCAACATCGTATATTATATCGTCCTTCTGGGTTTTTACCATTGGAAAACAGACTGTGAAAACCGGGTCATGAACTGTACTTGTAAAAATGTGAATAATAAAATAAACTACATTATGTTTGAGTAAAATTAACTAGTAGCTACTATAAGTCCAACACGATTCGTAACCTAGCTCAACAAATTGTTTGCAATTATTCTTCTACATACATTAAACCAATGACATTAGTTGTAGTAGCCAAAGCCAACAATGAATAATTTAACCATTATTGCCTACTACTAATAGTTACACCCCTCACTCTTATATCCTTTATCATTGCAATTACAAATACCATATAATTATCTGGAATCATATAATATAATAATAGCATATATTATTAAAAAGAACAAGTTGAAAAATTGAACTAAATTAATCCCCTTTGGTGTTTACCTGTTAATATTAATTCATTACTCTTCAAAACATATATATACTAACTACACACATAAAATGCAGATCGGTAATACTTAATACTACACCTTTTTTAAGTGGGTCAAAGAATATTTATTTTTATTTGTTATCTTTTTTATATATCGTAAGCAAAATTAGTTCCTATTAATACTAACACATTCTACTACCACGACTAACTACTAGTAATTAAATTACATTACGATGATAAACATGATAACAACTATATGCATAGCTAAAATCCTTATTATGAGAAAGTGATGAGAAATAATATGAAATTACTTAAACAAAAAAGTTATCATTCTAATTGTAATTAAAAAAGAACCTTGTACTTCAATTTAAATTAATGTAACCATTTAAATTTGCAATGAATAAAAAACTCCATTGGTTCTGTTCAGTAGAGGCATCAATACAGTAGTAGTAGTAGTGAAGTGATAGTACCTAGTTTAGTTTTAGTATACTTTCCTTAAATCTACACATACTACTATTAATGGTAGTGTGTATTTTTATATCTTGCTCCGTTTTTTAGAGACAGAGCAAAAACGGGATGAATGAACTTGTGAAATACACTGAATGATATAGCGTACCCTATGCGGTAGATATTTAGGTTGTGCATCTATTGCAAAACAAAATATATAAACTACACACACAGTCATATAGGATGTATACCTGACCTACTTAACAAAGTTGAGCTTGTCGGGTTGTTGGCTGGAGGGGGGTTTGTGTCGGAGTTTCTATTTGAGAGAATCAGAGTCTACTATTACAGTTATTGAGACACATAGTAGTGTGTGTATGGAATGGGTAAAAGCTCAGCTAAGAAGGAAAGACTATACCAACCTGAATTCCTTTATGAAAAGAAAGCCCTACCCTAACATTTAGTATCATCGTAGTATATCATCCTGTATTTAAACTAAACGAAATAGTATCAATTCAATAATTTGAGAGTTTGAAGGAATTTAGTAAATTGATCCAATATATGATAGTACATTATTGTGCTACTTGAATTAAAGTTTGAATTTTCTATTAAATTTAATCCGTCTGTATGGTAGTAGTTAGTAAGGCATTTATGTATGGAGTACTACTACTGAATGCATACTGGGTTGGGTTATTTTATTCGAGTTTAATCAAGGAATGATATGGCCTGCGACAACTAAATTGAAATAGTTTGGAAAAGCCCGAAATAAAACCAATGCTATTACCACCACTTGCAATTTCACTTCCTGAATATCGCAAGTTGGAACTGGTTATGTTTCGGGGTTTTTTAGTTCAACCTTTTAGGTTGATCTCATTCTTTTTAGAACATTGGTTAAAAGGCTGAACTTAGCATAGGTATAAGAGTTAAAGGCTCACGTATTTAGAATGGCCTTTAAAGTTAAAACTTGAAAATGTTTTATTTTTGTTGATGCCTGTAAGAAATTGTAGTATGAGAACGAGGTATAAAGATTTTTTTAGGTTGTTATTTCGTTTCGTGACTTTGGATTTTGGATTGGGCTATTTAAAGCTGATAAGGTTTTGTAGAAAGGTTTGCAGAAGCGAATTTAGGATTATAGGAATGGAATAATATTGAAAACCTGAGAATGTGTAATGATTATTTTATAAGCTGAGGAGCATTTAACTCTCCTAAACATTTAACTTTCAAGAACAATACTTTGAAAAAGGCCTTTGAACTGTTTTTGGTTAAGTTTATTTAACTTAACAAAAACTTAAAATAGATGAGCCAATAAGCCCCCGAGCACTCACATAGATCTGTATTACTAATGAACCAAGATGAGCTTGAAACTAAATTTTCTGCGTTATCTTATTATTTCTACCAATTACTTTTTATCAAAAGATTTAACTAAAATTTTTTTTTGAAAAACTCACTTAATTCAATCAAAAATTTTTTTAGTCTATCTAGTTTATCCCCGGTCTGTGAACCGAGCTCCATTTCGGTATTTTTTGTGTAGAAAAATTAAAAGCTCCGGGTTGATTAACTCTATACCATGTATAGCAGTAGTAGTATCTACGTTGGTTGCTAATTAGTAGTCCGGTTACTGGTCTTCAGACTTCAAGTTCTATTGCATGCATGCACTAAATGCAACCTGCACCTGAAAACATGTACCAAATACTAGTTTCCTAATTAGTTATCCTATGTACTTTTAGTACATGAAGCAAATCCATAAAAAACTGCAGAGCATGATATAACTACACTAAAGTTAATAATAATAATATATATATAAACGATAGATAACAAGAAAAACGAAGACTTTCTCTCCTTCTAACTCTTGTTGTTTTGATTGTGTATATTTTATACACATTTAAATAATGCAATTGCAACATTTTGAAAAAAACATGAAACTTCCGTTCTTGTGTTGTGGTAGGTTATTGCCTTATTTGAATATGAAATTGTCTATCCCCCCATGAAGCCAGGTTGAGATTTCATTTTGTATTTTTGTTATAATAGTTTTTGATATCTAACTCAATAAAACTTAGGATAGGTTAGGCTTAACAAGGTATATATTTCTAGTAGGAAAGTAATGATTCTTGTTTTATTTTTTTGTTTTTTATCATTATTATTACACACAAGGTTAATAACACTTTAAGGGTGAAATGGTTCTGAACTAATCTGCTTACTTTGAATATGTAGCTTCTTATATAGGCTTAAAAAAATTGTTTTGAGATTAGATCAAAGCGAAACTCTCTTACAGATGTTTTGTATTGAAAATAAGTAAGCAAAAGTATAAATCAGGGCAAAGGTTATTTGAAAAATAACTTTAGATTACTATTATTAGTTAAGATGTATATTTATTTACTTGAAAACCCCATTGTATTAGCGTGTTTTCCCAAATTCATACCAGTGCAGTAGTAGTAGTAGTAAGCTGTTTTTTACCAAGAGGTGAATGATTCAAGAATGTTTTGCTGATATAATTAAAATTCGTTTAATTATTAAAACTTACTTTGCAATTTTGATGGATAACTCCTCCAATACATGTTTGTGGCCCCGTAAGATTTCTATACCCGATCATACTACTACAGTTTAAACAACTGAAGAATTGCAAGATGTGTAATAATAAACAATTTTATTATATTTTCGTGACACGATTCTTCTTCTATTTGTACCAACAAGGCTGAAAAACACTTCACTACTAAGTTTTTCCAATCGTGGATTAAGAATTGGTGTTGTTGATGTGATGTATAGAATTTAAATAGCAAATCAAATTCAAATACTAATATTTTTTCCAATACTACTGTTGAGCTCAGATTTTGGCACATCATCGACGAAAAAAAAACAAGACTGTTTTATTTCACTGTTATAATATATTTTCTCGATGATTGACACTGTTTCTGATTTAACAGATTTAAGAATTATTTTTGCATATATTTTGCAATTCCATGAAATTTCGCAAATTGATTTATCTCAGATTAAAGTTCTTGCAAAAAGACTTTATACTAGATGTATCAATGATTTCTAAAATTCATGAACTTGAGAATACAACATCTAATTTCAATTTCTCTTTCTTTCACCAAGTTTTCAAATACATGTAATACGATACAAAGTATCTAGTTAGTGAATTGAAACTCTGAAACTGTACCCAATCCCAAAAATAATTATAAAACTAAACTTTAAAACTCACTTAAATATCCAACTATATGACTAAAAAGTTCAAAATGTTATACCATATATATAGTTTTTATTAATTTAACTCCTTATAGACTTGATGTAAACTTTATTAAAATCCCGACTATCTCAAGACTTAAAGTTCACGTTCATGAAAAACAACACTTAAAATTAAGAAGATCAAGGTGATATTATATTCCTCTAGAGTTCCGTTTAGTCTCACCTCGCCACTGAATCTACTCTGTGAACTCAAGTTGTCCTAGGTCGGAGAACCTTTTTGCATTATAGAGTTTCATAAGCTAAAAAGCTTATAGAATTGTTGTACAGAAAGGATTGTAGTAACCAGTCTACTCTTAAAAAGCAACTTTTTCTTAGTTAACTACGTCGTCTCATTATTTGTGTAACCATCTCACGCTAAATTTGAAGTAGGTTGAGTGAAGATCTTTATAACACGTTAAGTTTCTTGTATTAAAGCAAAAATAAGAAAGTCAATTCATAAAAAATGAGATTTTTTTCCTCTGCGTTGTAACTTAAACAATTGCGACTCATTCAATATCCTTCATTCTATGGAAAATTTTAGTATTTAGATTTTTTTTATCACTTTGCATAAAATTGGCTTGAAAGTAGTCTTCTAGTGATGTTTTTATTTATATTTTTTAAACTCAAGAGTTAAATGTAACTCGCCCAATTGATCCTTGACTTTTGTATCTTAACCAAGCTAAATTGCATGGGATTTTATTCCAGACAAATAAGTTAAGCTATTACGCTTATTCACCACTTGCATAATATTAAAAACTAGTAATAGTAGTATATAGTCCAGACACACTATAACTGCATTGATTGAATTCATTTCTTAAGTTCACAGTTGCATACTTCATAACTTCCTAGATTTATGCATGAAATTGAATTAATAACTCAAAAACCAAAAGCAAGGCTGTTTGACTTTCATGATAATTTCATGACGAGTAGTGACTATATTATATAATTATATTATCTTATTAAAAAATAAGTTTAATTAATGAGTATTAAGTCAAATCGACCCACAAAATCCACATTCACAATCATTATTCGGTGGTTGACCCTATGCCTTTCCATCTAAAGTATTTTTTGTCTCTTTTATTAGTCCAAATGTCTCGTAATAGTAAATATTTTTCACCGTACAAGTATTTCCTTAATCTTTGCAAAAGCCTTTTATATTATAAGTATTATTAGCACAAAACTAATCCTGTAACTTATGTAGAATTAAAAGAATTAATAAGATTCAAAAAGGATGACTTTGAGTGAATTACTAACAATCACTAAGAATGACAATCCTTCACAAGAAAACCCTTTCGCAGATTTATTCAGCACATGTAAAACACAAACCACTAGTCAGACTAGTCACAGTAAAAACTAACCACTCTCAACTGTCTTGAGAACGACCATACAATTATATTACAGCTACAGCTAAGCTTGGCAAAACCCAACACCTTCTTCCTTGGAAAGGTCAGTTGCAAGTTTTTTATATTTGCTTGCTGTGTTCACATTTATTATAATATTTATTATATAGGATTTTGATGAATGCCAAATGCAGCTTAGACTAGACTGTGTTTCTTTTTTTGCAACTTTATTAAAGTTATCCCGTTAGATTCTGGGGAGGAAGGTGTAATTGTTACAATGTCTTTCGTATCGTAACAAGTAAAAGCTTAAAGATGAATAAATCTCACAATCTCACAAATATTAACAAGCACTTTAGTTAAAACTAAGATAACTT
>JAQGAA010000642.1:0-20599 GCA_034696425.1 Isotoma viridis
CGGAAAATATTTATTTTTTCAAAATTTAACAATTCAATTATACAAGGGTTTATTAATTTCTCAAAGTTTTCAAATTGTCATATAGTGGAATATTCTTTTGATGCGGATTTCAGTAATAATAAAATAAGACGGTAGTGGTGGTGGTAGTAATACAATATATACCAATTTGAATACTTCAAATTCACAATTTTAGCAACCAACTCACCTCAATAGCTTTCTCTCTCTTCATTCCTTTACACAGAGAGTAATATAAATAAGTAAAAGTACTATAAAATATGACTGTTCTATCGTGTAAAAGTTGGAACAAAATACCAAAAGCACGATTTTCTGTGACATGATGTATCGACCTTTATCCTAGTTGGATTTTACCTTGTCCGTAGGTACTTTCTTTATAGTTCGTATATTTACTACCTACTTAAATATACATATTCAAATTGTTTTGTTCTATTCCACATAAATGTCTAGCAGTTTTTATAGTTCCTAAAGTGCCACTACCACTACGAAAAACATAAGTCTTGCAATAGACGCTACTACTACTACTAATACTACTGCAATATTCAAACCCTAAATACTGCATGCAATTAGATGCATAAATTCATATTCATACTACTATAGGTACTTCTACTCTAATCAATTGTACACAAGTCACAGTCAAAAGTCATTTTTCTTCCTGAAATACCTGAACACCCTTAGCTAATGCAATACTAATAAGGGGCGTGGTACCCATTGGGGAGTAAACCGAAAGAAAGAATAAACAACTTGAAATTAAAATGCTCCAATATGCTGAATTAATGTCCCAAGTTTTTAATAACCCCTGCTAGAGGTCAACTTTGCCGTTCCGGAAGTGTGCCACATAATCGGGTTTTAAAATGCTCAATCTTACTGATTCTTTAATATTATGTATTTTTTAATGCAATAAAAGGGTGTGGCATTGTGTAAACGTCTACAGAAAGTGCATACAAGAAATAACTCTTAATATAACCCCCAAGGTCACTTTTCATCTCCAAACATAAAACCCTTAAAACAAATCACTCCATACTCTAGAACCCACCTTTAAAACAATTGAGCCAGAAGTAAAATAAATAGCTTTCATAAGATTTATGGACAATCCGTAGAGAATATAACACAAAGAAATTGAGTATTCGGGACAGGTGGGTAGTGCTCAAAGTTCTAGTTCCTGTCTCGGGTTATAAGCAATAAAAATCCACTGAGAAAGTCAGAGACTAGAGACGATTTATCATCTCAATCTCTCCATATACTTCTACTGAACATTCAAACCTATATTATATCAATAGCTATAGCACATAGTCCAAGCTACACAATTATTATTATTTTGTACAAACTCAATCTGATTTCTGTGTGTATTATGCTTTCACTCTGGAATAGGTCAGATAGGGCATTTACTATACATAAAAACAATATTATTATATAAAAGGTGGAAGAAATATCTAAAAGAAAAGATCCACACCCATCTTATACCTCTTATAGTAAGTGTATCAGCTTGATAGCCCTAGTAGTCGTAGTCAGTAGTAGTGGATTTTCATAAATCAAAATCTTTCAAAGGTATTTTCATCGTTATAAAATATCTCTACTCCATTACACTTATTAAAAGCTAAAACCTTCTTTCTCTAGAGAGATGATGCTTTCTTTATTATTTCTCCAGTCTGGCCAAGTCCATTTCTATTTTTGGTATGTACACACAAACACAGACAGATCTCATCATGTAGAAAAGGTTAAATTGCATTTTCTCTAGAGAATCAGGAAATAAATGTGATTTGTATCATTTACCTTATGTCTCATGTTAATGGCAAACGGGAATTTATTTTTCCGTAGTAATAGAATAGCAGAAGGATGATTTTATCTGATTGCATTTTGTTTTAATATACAGCGTTTAAAGATCAAATCAAAGTTATCATAAGTTTTTATTTTAGTTGACTTAATTTAATGGAAAGTATTTAATTTAAAAATAGTTTTATAGTAGAGATTTTATAGCTTGTACACTTGTACAAGAAATAAATTTAAATTTGTAGTAAGATGCCATATACTAGGTAAAAATGTATTTAAAAATAAAATATTTCTGAAAGATTGGATCTTGGTTCTCTCCCTGATCTATATAGGTAATTCTTCGTATAATACTGAAATGGCGATTTATGACTAAAATTGCTTTTATAAAGCTATGATATTGATGCACTTTTGCTACCAGTTCCAGGAAATTCATACAAAAAACAGTGAATAAATTCCAAAGTATTACAAAACAATCTACATACCAAGAATAAATCCCAAATTTACAATTTTTCCTTATTAAACAATTCTCCCTTCTCAATAAATCACCAATGCCACCATGCCACCATGTCTCATCAAATTACAATTAGTATTAACTCTTTCATGCATTGATTTACTATGACGAAACCGCAGGAAAAAACTTTGTATAAAAATAAAGCCTTCTGCATTCAATATAAAAAGAACAAACCTACAAACCTAACCCATAATATTATGAAACAAAATCTAATGTACCAACAACACAATAAATACAACCTAAAACACAATGTAAAAAAACGCACACACTGTCGAAATACGATAACAATACAAGTTGCAATAAATCCAAAAACAGTCAAGTTTCACTGCCAAGGTCACACCAATAGTCACTCTCTTTCTGCTTCTATAACTCTGCCTGTATTTATTACTTATTTTATGTAAACGTGAAACACTCATTTGTTTCT
Source organism: Isotoma viridis (assembly GCA_034696425.1). Taxonomy (NCBI): domain Eukaryota; kingdom Metazoa; phylum Arthropoda; class Collembola; order Entomobryomorpha; family Isotomidae; genus Isotoma; species Isotoma viridis. The sequence continues at coordinate 2,721 of JAQGAA010000642.1, forward strand.
TAATCAAGCATAATTAACTAAAAGTGACTGCTGCAGTAGCAAACAATCCTATTGGAAAAGTTTTGCATTTACTTGACACATCAAAAAATATTCCATACAATATCCTGATACTAAAGTTATGTAGAAAAATTAACCACAAAATCCATCATAGAAATATTACGACATGTGAAATGTTGTGACCATTTTTATATTAAATTAATTTCCAAAGTTGCTAACTTAACATTAAAAAAATTGTTTTTTTATCTTTAGAACCTGTTTATTTTTATTTTAAATTAGGAAGGCAATTATACTAAACTGTATTTGGAAGAAGGTAAAGTTAACATCATCTTTTAAAATGGCTAAAGGCTAGATAACATGTTAACTTAATTAGAGGAAAACTTTATTAAAAAAATCTTTTCAAATTCCATATACTGTTTGCAAAATAAACCACACGGGTATTCTTATTCCTAAAATAACTCCTCTTGGGTTCTTTTCTTGTCCAAAATAACAAATTAAAAAAAATTGTATCAAAAGGAAGTTCATAAAGCGGTAACTCATTATCATATCCACAGGCAAATAGGAAATAATCTAACAATATAACTTGTACACAAAACACATAACTTAATTAACTAATCACAAGTGCGTAGTGACATTCGTTCAATCCATTCTTATCAAAGAATATTCCTATCTATCCTCTAGCCTTGAAAACAAACTTGAATAGAAAATACAGCTTATTGGCTTATTGTGTGTTCATTCAGGAAGAAATTTGCACTTTTGTACTCTATCCAAACCGTATATAAATCTAATTAATTAAGAATAAGCTAAACTAATGAGTTGTGTTTTATACACTTTGAAAGTTGTTTTTTTGTGTTACGTTACTATGAATTATCAATGTTAACATTAAACATTGGAAACCAGCCACTACTGGACTGGATACTGGTTTCGTTACGCACATTGCAGTAGCAGCATTTTTATGATATTATTAAGAATGAATTTTTATTTAATTGCAAGCAAATCCCTTAAGCTTGTTTCTAAAAAATATTTTTGTTAAGTAGCTTTGCTTTTGAGCTCTTTAAATGCCTGGATATATAATGCAAAGTAGCTTAACTCTTTGTGTATAATAATAATAATTAGATATTATAAGTATAATTTCATAGACAAGGTGAGACGACTTGCAACTTGGTTTTATAATAAAATGATAATAATAATGCTTTTAAAATATAGATAACATGTAGACTTCACTATAGGGATAGGTGGACAGGGAAGAGTCGGAAGTTGTTATTTGAAGGTAGAGTGAACATATTAAAGTAATTTAATATCCAGCAAGTTTTATATATAGAAGAGACCATAGAAAAGGCACCTGAAGAGTTAAAAAATCATATGGCATAGTTCCTGCTTAGCACATGCTATCCTTAATTCCATTCTCGTCTTTTTGTATTATCACCTGTCCTACCAGTGTGTGTGGTTACCATAAAACCACTACTAATTCCAGAGCAAACAGTTTATAATAAAATGTTTAGTCCCCCAGGGTCCTATATCTTAGAAGGAATTTCCAGTAAATTTAAAACAGATGGAAAAGTTTTATTTCAATTTGTTTTTAAGAAATGTTGAAGCCTTTAACAAATCTTTACCTCTTGTCCAGGTGAATCTGTTACTTGAACCCAGTTTTTTTTTGCGACACAACAATATAACAATTGGAAGCATAATCTTTAATATTCAATCAAAACTAATATTTTGAATGGTACTTTAAAAATAATTATATTTTTAATAAAAATATGAAAAATTAAATTTAAAATATTATTTTTAAATAAAATACTTTCTGTCAAACTTGAAAATTTATTTGGTTAAATTACAATTATAACTACATTTTCAAATACCTTGTAGAATTCGTAGAAGAATAAAAACAAGCATATTCCATATTCGACGTACCTGCCAAAAACGAATAAAACCCAATTCAAACAATTTATTCTTATTACTTTAACAAGTTACAACTACAACGTTTCATTATCCACCAATAACAAAAGTACATTATTATTACGTAACACATCATGTGCGTTTGAAATGACGAAAGATGCGTGTGTGAAACTCAATCCGATGATGCACGTGTATATCGATTAAATTCAAATCAATACAATCCAATCCCCTAAATTAATTAAAAAACCAGGTTCCCACGAAACTCTTCAAATGTCTATTGTTTACAAATGAAATGGGAAAAATAATAATGTAATTACGCATTTATGTTTTAGGGACTGACTCAGCCTAAAGCTTTTACTCATCATAATAATACACGCAAATTAAATTAAGTCATACAAAAGCAAACTATGTAAAAAGAGTCTAAATCCCCGTGCAAGTTTCAGGTTTTTTGAAGTAATTCAGTGTGACCTGTAAACTGTTTCGTGATGTTTGTGATGTTGATGTGATGACGAATAATAAAATAATACAGTTGGTAGTGGCAGTCACACTGTCAATGTAGTCAGTAGAGGAGTGTGTCAATCGATATTATTCCCATTATGAAAATAGCAACGAGCTTTAGAAGCCTGGTTGCAAAGCCATAGGCAGCTACTTTTCTGATTAAAACCCATACTCACCTTTTATTTGGATTTTCTTTCGTCTCTACTTTAATTTTTCTGACTCTCTACGCACTAATAAATACTACCTGGAATATACACCTGCCAAGTGGTGGATCTATAGTAGGGTGGATGAAAACCCGGGTTTCAGGGTTTTTACATTATTTACACCTTAATTTATATATTATTTTACTTTCTGGCAAAAGGGAGATTCATGCTAGATGCTTGGATATAAGACCCGGGTTTCGGTTTAATCCAAATAACCCACAAGAAAATTAAACCCAAAAAATTTAAAAGCTCCTTTGAAACACCGAAAAACCCTGGTAAGACTTTATTTCAAGTCTGGCACAATTTCATCAATCCCACCCGCCTAAGAAAATAATATACCCAAAAGTTTAAAAAAACTCCTTTAAACTAAAAAAACACCGGGATAGATCCCCCTGCAATAATACCCGGGATTCATTTTGGCTAGATTGAACACACAAGAACACACAACTAAACAGACATATTTCAGTACATTACCCTATTTTATTATCATTTCATTTGTCATCCCATGAGTCACTTGCCACTTTGTCTTTTCCTCTTACTCACTCTCCAGGTGGAAAACCCGTGTGTCTGGATTGAAAACAAACAACAAAATAAAACCCGGTGGAAAAATATCGGAGAAACTCCCTATAGTAATCTCACATACCCACTTTTTATTACAAAAAGAAAGTAATAAGAAGCCATACGCATTCACACACGTGTTTATTTACTTTCTCTGTCTTTTAACGTTTCAAAAACGTATTAAAAATATGCCTTGATTTTAACACTAAAGTTCAATGTTCAAATAAGCACATACAATAAACCTTCAAAAATGCTAGTAAACAAATGGCAGATTGATAGTGCCAAATAAAATTAAAAGCGGTTGGTTAAAAGCAAAAGCATGGGATAATGGCAATTCTAGGTATTCAGTTTATTCAACAGAAAATCCGTATTTCCATCTTTTCTTTATCACCCGGTACATTATTAATGAAATTATTCTCATAATTCTGCGTATTCCATGTACTATAGTCTCCAAACAATTCCATCTGTTTATATAATTCATGCTTGTTTCTTGGTCTTGTTCATCCTCAATAGTAATAGATTTACCAGGAAAATCCCCCTATGAAAGATTAAGTACCCGTAGTGATATCCCTTAGGTGTACTGTTCTCCTTAAGCCGTTATAATAAGTTTTTGGAACTTGAATGCATTATTTTGTTTCTGGTGAAAAGGGTTCTAAATTAATTAAGAAAGTTCACCACCAATACTTGTAATCTTTAATAATAGTTTAGAGTATGTGAGTTTAATTTATTAATACAATTCGAAATTTCGAAACACAGTTTCCTGATTTAGTAATTTATATCGAAATTCATTTCTTTGATCATCTTTATTTTTCTCACATTAAATAAATTCCTTCACAGTTTAAATTTGGCTTCAAGGGAAATCAACTTTTAAAATCCCAGCAAATATAAAAACAAAAATTATTAAATTCTTAATTTTTCAATTTAATATTTCGCAAAAAGGAAGAACAGTCCTTATCATAAAAGTCTAAAGATTTAGCTAAAAATGCAAATGCAACCAATTTTTTATAATTTAATCCATTTCACATGCAATTACTTATTTGTAAAAAAGTAAACAATGGGATGTCTACACAATAAATGCGTGCTTGTTAAGAGCTTTCTTGTATAACAACAATGCGTGAATATGCAATAAAGTGTGTTTCTCTGATTGTTAAAATCCAATTAAGTAGAGATAGTTAATTGAAGCACGATGAAGAGAGTCGCATGAATGCTCACAATTACATTTTACCACAAAAGACAAACAAACAATCAAAGAGTAAAGTACAGTTTCATTTGTAATAACATAATAGGTTTGATTATTATTAAGAATGATGATATAACTAAAAATCATAAGTAACGGTCTTTGAGTGTAATGTTATGTGGTATACATGTAATCTCCTCATTCCCAACTTATAAAATATAGTAAAGTATTGTTCTCTGTGCTTTTATCCAAAACCAAAAATTATTGTGTTTGCAATGCAATAATAATAATCACATCTGTCAGAAACGTAAGACTTGTTCATTAATCCTGTGCAACGATTTTATCAATTCCCAAACGGTTGTTGCTTTTAAGTTTTTGGGCATTAACGTATCTTTACAAAAGTGTTACATTTATGCACGTTATGGTATAAAAAAGAGCAGACTTAAGAACAAGCTAAAAGGCAGTTTCAAAAAAGAGTTTTGAAAATTATAATACACACACATCATTACTGAATAATCCCCAAAGGTTCAAAAGATTGCATGGTTCATCTCTATTTCAAAAAAGACTTATTGCACACATACAAATACATGCAAGCATGTTTTGCGTGCTTCATGCTAATCCCAAATATTAACGAACCCAATACTTTTTTTCCAAGTAAGAACTTACATATTCAAATTTAAGGGTTATATTTTTTATTAGGTATACCAATACCAAGTTCAATGAATAAATCAAAGCTTTAAAGCTAAGAGAGTGTATTTACCGGTGGAAAAATCTAAAGCTTAATTAAATGTACTTTCCCGAACCTACAATCAATACGTTTTTTGTTTTCAGTTTTTCTTCTGAAACTAATTCCAACCGTTATACGAGGCGAATTAAAACCTGCACTTGCATATGTCAGTGAAGAAGTGAACTTTTAAAATTAATTGAGCAGCAGAAGCAGTAGACATTCACTTAATAAAAACAAAGTTATTTGCATTGATATTTTTCTTCCATATCACGAGCAATGACGAATCTGAATCTACAACTTTAATTATTTAAATTCGTATGAAGAAATGGTTAATATGGTCTGAAAGCTTTTCATTTCATAATTATTACAAATATTCACCCGATATTCTAAAACTCCTCTAAAGAATTGTCAATCGATAAAATACACACAAGACAAGCTTTTATAACTGAAAATCATTACAGAAACACAATACAAAATCTATTATTTCTCTGCATACTAATTATTCCAAGATAAATACACGTTTTAACAATACATTCATTATAATATTTAATGCCAGTGACACTGACTGGAAGACATGAACAATCAGTGTCATCAGTTTCATTACTCTCACCACTACCAAGTCAGGCTCCTTCTGGGTGGTTGACAACTTTTCTGATGAGATGATGATGATGATGGTATAGCAACACTAATAACAACACACACAAGTCCATTGTCAGTGTCACTGTCACTTCAAATCCTTTACTAGACGAGATGCGTTCCACCCCTACGCGCTGTCCCTTCTCTACCACTTCATTTACAATTTTTCCTTTGTTTCAAAATATAGAAATGCATCAATGAATAAAATACAACGTAAAATTATACATTTAAAATCGTAATCATCATCAGAGGAAGCACGGGAGATAGGGTTACTGACTTCCTATTCATTTTTTAAATATAAATAACACATAATAATATCTTTAATAATGAATACATTTCCTATAATAATAATACGGCTATATATCAATATCCAATTTTAAAAATAAATCCACTCTCAACAAAGAATTAAAATCTCAATTTCATTTTTTACCTTTAATTTCTTATACTAACCAATTTCTCCTTGCTGCCTGCCTCCTGCTCCTTAGCCAGGTGCAAGGAAGTAAACTTTTATTATACAATATTAACACACAATGTATTCTACGCTAAACACCTGAGCATATGGTGATAACAACCAACACAATTCTTCTCAAGTAAAAAAAAACTTAAAAAAAACCCTGTTTTATGCAAACTTGACTTGCTAAAATCTGTATTCTCACGATAATATAAAATAATATAAAAAAGTCTGCTCTCGTCTCTTATTATGCAAAAAAAACTCAAAACTCTTTCCCTTTGTCTGTTTTTCGTAGAATACCCGCAGACCCGTATATACACAGCTCATATCATGCAAATCCCTATTCACTTTGTGCACTGGGATTATATTCTATAGAATTATTTAATTATATAACAATTGTTAAAGAAAGTGCCACCACCACCCCCACCTTTTATATTTAAAACCCAGTTCTTGTATAGAATTTAAATTCTTTTGTTAAAAGTAAATGAACTTCATTCATGAGAGGGAAATTACAGCTGATTTTAGTTTATTCTATTTTTTTGTTTATTTGTTAAGCTTTTAAAACTTTAATCATGAATTGACTCTTGTTTATGCTGGGTTGCGGGTGGCTGGGTTTTTAAAAAGTAAAACCCGTTGTCATTCATGTCAATGTCATCAACACGGAGATCAAACTTTTACGTGGAAATATAAAAAGTAGTAAATAGGGAACAATAGGATTAGTCTACTGAAGCCACCCACACACACACCACCACCATGACCCAGCTGGCAGTTGGTTGACGCGTGTCTGGGGCATGGGAGAGGTTACTCAAGATGATAAGCTATGTTCGTGTTGGAAATAAAAGGGGTGTGGTGGAAAATCCCCCTTTGGGGGAAAGTTAGATGTACATGTGCAGTAGTGGATGATGTCAAAGGTTGACATGGGGGGATTTTATGCAAAAATAGTGTTGCTGAAAATATTCTCATGGATTTTGCTCATAAAATTCGCATTTGTTTCAGCTTTTTTTTACTTTGTACTTTACCTGTTATATAGATCATGGCTTAAATAAATATTGATAGCACTAATAATTGGGATTAAAATGATTCAAAAATTTCATAATAAAATTTCAAAATTTCAAAATAAAATTTCAAAAGTTCAAAATAAAATTTCAAAATGTCATAATAAAATTTCAAAATTTCATAATAAAATTCCAAAAGCCAAAATCATTTAAATGTAACCCATCCCTATAAACTCCCTTCATTTTACAATCCATTTTCCTTCATCACAATCAACAAAATTTCGAAACCTTTTTTATATTTAACAAGCCCTTAAGCAACCACGACACGAGCGGGTATAAACAACAAACCAGACAGACCCACACGGACACGATTCTTCCTTATCTTCTGTAACATCCTTATCCTTATAACAACAATAATAATAATAATTATCAACATATTTCAACTCTATACACACAATACAGTCACAATGGGGAAAATTTGCGGAACACAATACAGATAAATCTTTGCACATTGCGTTTAATAAAATTAATACGTGCAATAATAAATAAAAGCTATTTTATATAATATTTATATATTTAAAAGAGTTCATGTCATGCATGTTTTCTTTCTAACTATGAATTGTTATAGTTTAAACTTTATACTATACAAAGTGTGCATTATTTTCTAAAGTGTACAAATTTGCATACAAATCTTAACTATTATTATTGTAACAATTTAATCATGAAGTAAGTTAGTGAGTGAATATTTTTATTTATAATAAGAGTGTTGTGAGTTAAATCACGAACACATTTTTCTCTTTTTAGCAATGATGTAATACTTTTTAAAAGAGACTGTCACTGTTTCAAGTCAAACAGACTTATTAACTTTTACTCACTTTATCTTTAGGAAAAATGGGTAAACTTCCTTTTTAGATTAATTCTTTTATTTAAAAAAAAATTGTTTGACTTTTTTTGCACGATAACATGACTTAGTATTTTAAAATTTTAAAGTAAATCATAGTATTTCTTTTCGATTTCGTGTTGTAATCTAGAAAAGAAAGAGTAGGGGTTTTATATACAAATAGTTTAAATACACAGGGACGTTTAGGTCTTAGGCTTTATAGTGTGAGTCAAAGGTCACTGTGTCACAGCCCAAAAATAAAATTTATTTAACTAAAATCTATAGAAATATGGGATCTGTTTCTGATTCTAAGATTTTAAGAGGATTTTTCCCACGATCATTTGTTTCCACTTTTTATCAACTATTTCATAATAAATTAAGAGTAATTTCAGAATCCTATTTCAAACTAGTGTGAAAATATTTCAAATTCATTTTCATTTAAAAATAAATTCATTTAAAATACCTTTAAATAGGTAACCATCTAACCAAAAAACTCAGTCCAAATCTTGTGGTAGTTTACCCACATGGAAAACAATTTGACCTCAAGACCCCAACTGACACTTCAAATCTATTAAAATCCTGCATTCAACCTTCCTTTCCTAATGCCACCACCAGATCTAAAATCATCATAAAGTTGATGTCAAAATGCAAAATAGCTCATAAAAAACTCTGAATGAAATGCGATAGGATAATTAATAGGCAAATATTTGAAAAGATCTCATACACAATAGTTATTGGACTTTTGTGTTGTAAATACTAAATAATGTAATCAGATAACTGGATCAGTATTGTTCGTCTCTCTCTCTCTATTCTATTCTTTAATGCAATCTCCTTTTACATACACGTTTCTAGGTGCATATTGTATTTTAAAATATAATAGCAGTACATAGTGGTAGTATTATTAGGTTTTGGTGGTAAAATGCAGTGGCAGTTGTGGTAGTTAAAGAATGAATGGAATTATACGGGATGATGAAATATATAACATTAAATCTGTTTAGTTAATCTTAATTAAGTAAGCAAAAAGAAACTAGGTTAGTAGTTAAAATTGAATCCATTCATTTCACTCTTTTATCCTTTAATCTAATTAGAAAAACATCAATTATTTATTAGAATTCAAGTACAAGACTCATTTTGCCATTCTAAATTCAAAACAGTTAATTTAATCTTAAAGTAGATATATATTACAAACTATAATGGGAAATGTCTTTAATTACATGTAGTGATATACACCCTTTGGACTTTTGTTATCTAGCCGAATAATTATTTTTTATAAATACATACAAAATCATTTTACGGCATTTGATAAAAATATTTTTGGAAACGATTTCAAAAACATTACAAAAAAATCTCCAAAATAAATAAATCCACACACGTTTTTAAATAAAAATATGTCCTTGATTTATTTTATTCCTCTTTCACTACAAAATGACAAATTTTTTATTAAAAAAGCTGAAAACGAATCTTAAGATTTCATAAAGCTTCTATGAATATTTTCGTTTTGATTAATGGAAAAACATGAAAATAATTTTTACTGTGGTCAACCATCCAGAACCAAAATCATGATTTCCCATTCCCCTCTTTTCCAAAGGATTATTATTATTATATAAAAAGTGCATTAAAACTATTAAATTTTTATTTATTATTATCAACTTTAACTAAAACCACAAACAATCACAAGTCTCTTTGTATCTCTCCTCCGTCGTCACCATAATAATAAAACGTAATCACCTTCTCAAGGAATTTTGTAACAGCTGCCGTCAATGTCGTCTCTTCATCATCAAACAAGATAGATAAGACATGGTCTGTTCTCAATTGTTGTTTAAATATTTTGAAATAAAAGTTTTAATGCAGTTTTGTACAAAACTCTTGACAATTGTTTGGGTAATGTAATGTAACAAATATTTTTGTTTGGGTTTACAAACGCAGGAATAATGCTGAATAGAAATTAAATTGCTGTTTGAAAACAACATTTTAATTTTAAATGTGGAAATTCATTCTTTTCATAACTAACAATATTGAATATGTTATTGTTTTTATAGTAAGTTCTCCGAAATAGAAAAAGTTTACATTAAATTCTCGCTTCTATTAACAAAAAAATACTTTTAATTTGAATGCTTTTTAAGGTTTTATCAAAATTCCTGAAAATGTTTCAAATATTTTATTCTCAAAAATCTCTTATACACAACACATTTTAAAACTGTTATTTTAAAGAAAGAAATTATTGCATTTATACCAAAATTACGTCAGTACTTGAGTTTTGATCATTTTAATAAATCCTACAATAAGTTAAGATATGTGCTGAGAGGACTTAAATCAGATTTTAATAAAATTTTGAATTAATTTTTAAGCGAAAAATATCATTTTGCAATTATAATTAACACTACACAGTGACTTTTGCTCATGTAACACATTGCATTTCAATCTAAAGAGTAAAAAATACAAAGAGGATTGATTGATGAGATTATAGTATTGACTAGGACTCTCTTAAAAAATCTTAGAATAAATAATACCAACATCTGCTGCTTAATAAATATTATAAGCAATAGTTGAACTTACTACTGCTACTGCTGCCAATAAAAATATTTGCAATTCGTCTGTTAGCAAAGTTTACTCAAAGATTAAGTAACTTTTTTCTCGCATTTACCAATTACCTCATTGAAACACGTACACGTTAAATAAATAGAGAAGAAAGATTTGCAAGCAATTAAGTGTATAAAAAAATGTAGAAGCAGTCGTATAAGAGTAAGTTGTAGTGTTAACAAATTTCTATACTCCTACGCATGGGATTTTATACTTACGTCAGGGTTACTAAAAGCTAATTTATTTTGGAAAATTAAATAAACTAAAGTACTTTTAATATAGTATTGAAAGCAATTTGTTTAGAGTTTCAGGGCTTTTTAATTATATTTTAACGATTCTTTATAAATAAAAAACAGAAGATAAATACGAATTTGAAAGTAACAAATCTTTATCAGATAATAATTTTATGAATCTACCCTCAACCAGAAACAGGACATAAAACCCTTCAATAAGTAATATTTTTGAAATTTTTTAAAATTCTTTCCAAAAATACATCACAGAAACATAAAAAACCTTTGAAAACAAACCCTACACACATTAAAACTCAAAGAACACTTAAATGCCCAAAAAAGTCACTAATGAGATAGAAGAGGCTTAATTGACTTTGGGAAATGCTAATGTCAAATGCAAATAATACAAATTCAAACTTGAAAAGCCTCTTTGACTTTATCATTATTATTGCAATTAGCTTTTACAATCTTATACCTAACTGTTATACCTGTTGTCCATCCACAACCATAATGGGTTATTTTTATACACTTTTTCATGTGAAATTTGCATTTAAAATTTTAAATAGAATTCAAATACCATTATATAACACTCTGTCCTTAATTCGTGTATGTCACATGCATTTATATCTCTCTTATCCTGTGTAATAAAAACTCAATTAAACCCGAGAATATAACACATGTTACATGTTGTATTCATACAAAAGTACGAGGTCAAACCTTTAAAGAATGGTAAATCCCAATGGGGTTTTTATAAATCGAATAAAGATTAAAAATCATTACAAATTAAATAATCAAATTTAAACAAAAACGTGTGTTTTATTTGAATTGGCAAGAATGGTATTAATAGGTACAAAAAATAATCTCTCCTTTGTCAATAATGCTAATGTTAGTCATTTCGTTCAAATCTAAATCACAAAGTTCTGTTTTATATAATTTAATTAATTGGTTTTGTATGCTTTTTATTGAAACTCACGTGCGCTAATTGGATCCCCACATGTAAATTACATTATTTTTAGAAAACAATTGTTCAAGTTTTGAATGTAAACGGGAATTATTTAACCTCATTAGAATTTTATTTTATTCTGATTTAAATTTATATGGTACGATTAAAGTTTTAGCATTTTTATTCAAATTGCTCTAAAATTAAGTTTTTGTGTTAATTTTACATTCATTTTATTTAATTGCATGCGACAGGATGTTCAAAAAGTTTTTTTATAGCCTTGACTTTGTCAATGTTAGAGTTTTTGGGCTAGGGTGTCGGCTCTCGGTTTTTAGCTTTTAATTGCTACTTGTTTTACTTTAAATTGTTATTAAATCATGCTTGTTTGTTGAGAAAAAGGAGTGACAATTTTAAACATATTTATATATGGTAAATTTACTTGGGTTGATTGGACTTATATTAAATTTATTGCATAATGCTGGCATGATTACTTAATTAGTATGTGAACTCATGTATGAGTCATTTTTTGAAAATGTATCTTGTTTAGCTAATTTTATTTTTCAAAAAACACTCAATACAACTAGTATTAGTAAAGTAAGCAGAAACTACAAGCAAAAATAATTTTAAAAACTGATGAAATGTGGTAAAATTACAAGTGTATATGGAATGGGATATGAAATGGCTTTGAATGAAAATTACAGAAGCAAATACATTCCAAACGATGCTTTCAAACTTGGACTCATTAACATTCGACCTTCAATTACTTTATATGATAATTATCACTAGTTTGTTTCTCTATTCCCTGTAATTAATAAAATATCGTTGTTTTTACAGTAAAACCTTACACAAGTCTTATCTCTGGAGAAATGAAAGACATTCTAATGTTTATTATGATTCCTTTCAATCTCAAAAGAAAGACCACTGTACCTATAAAAACCAAGAGTACTTTATATGAGAACTACATCTAAACAAAAATGACTACAAACCAACGCAAACCCAACCCAACAACACAACAAAAACGATAAGGTTATCGTCCTTATTTTTTATATAAACCGAACTAGTTAAAGTAGTTTACAAAATATTACTTTGTGGTAAGATGTATAATGTAATTCGTTGAAAAAAAGTCAAATTTCCTTCTCTGGTGAACTTGCCACATTTTAACCATAACCTTACTTCATTCCAATATTCAATATATGCAATAATACACCACATAGTACTCTATCCTTCATTCATTTTACTTCATAATCTTTGCAATAAGAAGTAGTAGTTAGTAGTAGCATTGTGTGCACTATTTAATAATCAAGTATGAACCTCAACCTCGACAAAAAGCCGACTTTTCTTTTTTAAAAAGATGTTATCTCATAGGAAATCTGGTTAATCAACCCTGTGCCCTGTCTATCTAACTATTACTAAAAACTCATAACTGCTCTTATACATACTCAGCCCAAGACTTGTGAAAGAATTTTGTTTCTTTTTTTTTGTCTTAAAAATTATGAAAAATGAAAGGTTTGTGTGAAAAGTATGTGTGTGGCTATGCCATCTCCAAATATCGTAAGCAACACAGTCCATGGTAGTGATTGCAGTAGTACCGGCAGTAGTATGAGTGTTAAGTAGCTACTTTTTAACTTTTAATGTGGCACCACCACCACCACCAACAAGTAATTATTGGTAATTATTCTACAGAAAGAAAACCACTTGCCAAGTTTAAGGAATTATGGAGAGACTGACGTAATCTTATTTAGTTGTTGTGGAAGGTTGAGATTTATGTGAAGAAAGGCTGAAAGGATTATTTGTTGTGTTGAGTGATAAGTTTATAAATGTATGAAAGGATAGGGCATTTTAAAACTGATATGAAGGATGTATTTCAAAATAAATTACAATAAAAAGCTTCCGAATTAATTTCGTATTTTCAGAGCCAAGTGCACCAACCCTTTAATTAGATTCGCACATAATCCTAATCATTCATCAGAATAGAGATTCCAAAAAACAGTTAATGTTCTTACACTTTTCAAGTATTTGTAAAATCAGTAAATAATAATTTCTAAAAAGTTGAATGAAACATCATCACTCAAACTACCCTGTCCTTGCTTTTTTCCTTTTATGAATTGAAAATACTTCATATCCATCCATACCACATTCCAATATCACGATTTTAAAATTTTCAATTTGTAATTCAACGAAAATTACTCCTACTGCATGTGTACCTTAATGATGATGATGTTGATTGTCATGTTAATCTGTAGAATTTTGTGCTGTTTTGCAAATACTTTTCATCATATCATAACCCATCTCTTACGTAACTCTCTGAATGTTCATACGTGTGTAGGTCAATTCGTGAACAAAGAACCGCTAATCTACTGTCTGGTTTTTGGGTAATATTCCTTGATTTTGTTATTATTACCAATTGCCAATAATAACATTAAGTTTTCTGAATTCGAGAATATTCCATCCCTTTGCAAGTTTTTTAAAAAGCCTTTTTTATCATAGTCATAAGAGCTATGTATATATAAACAATATATGTTTATTATGTAGTTTTTTAATATGAAACTTATAATACAACCCGGGGGGATCAATGCAACCTTTCTAGTTTAAAAATAAAATATCCAGGCAGGAGTACAACAATAACAATAGTGTCATCCATTTTTATAAAGTTGTTTTGTTCCAGCCCATAACTTAAGATAATACTCATGTTCTAACTATTATCACATGTAAAAAACCAGTGTCTTTTATATTATTCTTGTAATGATACCCAAAAGTCATCACACGCTAGCTATAAAAAAATTCCAAAATTAAGGCTTATTCATCCGTTTAATTTTGGACATGACAAGAAAGAAACACACAGTCAACCCTGGCATTTTTTTTTATTCCTCAGCTACTCTCTTCCTACTAAACTAAAACACTAATCCTTTTACACAATACTATTATTTTAAATCTCTTATACAAGAGTAATAGTAAACAAATTCAAGATGAGGATTTTAAAATAAAAAACTCATTCACAACAAAAAAACACATCGTAATCAACACTGCCACTACTACTATACCACCAGCACTACCAGGATAACAATAAAATAAAATCTTACAAGAATTACTACATGTATTATTATGTAATACAACATGGACAAAAGGAACACAGTTAATTTGAAGGCCGCTTTTTACTCCCTTAAAACTCTTAGCTCTTTTTTATAGATTAAAACCTCAAAGTCATAAAATAATGCTTTAAAAGTTTTAAAAGATCTAAGAAGGAAAGCGAGATTATAAGAAGACCGTTTTTACAATGCAGTGTTCAGTGTGTGTGCATTAGTAAAAATAAAAGTGGACGAAATAAAGACAAACATATTCAAAGTAATGTTAAGGGTGAATGTATAGCTAGTAATGTATACAAAATGCACTTACCTAATCTTATACCATGAGATTACATATTATTTCAAATATTATTGTTAAAAGCCGAAAGGGATCTGCTCAAGAAATACAAAATCATCACATTTAAATTGAGTACTTTTTTGTATAGTGTGAGAAGTAGTAGAAGAAGTAGTAATGGATATTTTAGGATATGGTGTGCTTCCTAGAACTTTTTTAAAATTGAAAAAGATTTGTCAGTTGGGAAATTTCTATAATTTTTGTATTAATTTGATCCAAAAATATAGCTGAATACTGCAGAAGCTTACAAATTTTGAAAAATTCGGTTAACATTCAGAAAGAACTCTGTTGTAGGGAAATTAAGCTCAAAATTATATTTACGAAAGGAAACACAGTCATTTAAATGATTTTTTAGATTTGATCCAAAAAACCCGAATTGGTTTAACCCTAAATCCCTAGAAATGTGAATGGAAGTAATTTAAAGACAAAAAATAATACCAAGATTTCTAAAACGTGTTAAACGATTGAATTCACGTCGGCTCAGCTCCCTTTTGATTATCTAAACCCCTTTACTTTCTTATTCTCTTGTCTCTTAAATGTTATTCCACAGTAGATCAATTTGAATAACCAGTAATAACAAACCTTACTGAACTATATAAAACCTTATATAGAACAAATAATATTACATAACGTCTCATGAAATCTCTGCAACATCAAAATCATTTTTTTACAGATGAAAAACCCTTGCTGGAAAATAAGAAATCCGTTACCGCAGTCATCTGTAAAGAATTTTCTTCCTCTGTGTTAAAACTTTCTGATGACTCTTAAAACTAATATTCGTAATTTTAAAACTGTCCTTATTTACTTTTTTTAGTTTCCGGTGATTCCTTTAAAAATGTAATTACTCATAAAAACCATTTTTCATTTTTTTACTTCAAAACTTACTACAAAATTTATAAAATTATTTTAATAATTAGTCTTTTATAAGTGGTTTGTTTGTATACAATGCCATTTCAAATGGCTAAGAAAAATTATTATTTAGTTCATTCATGTAGATGCGAATGTTATCAACGTCTATTCAAACTTTATTGTAGTAACATACTTAGGAAACATTTATGATAAACTCTTTTTTATAAATAAACAAAAAATTTGAAATTTATACTCAGCCTAATTAAAACATATGTCAAGTCAAAAAGAAAGAATAATAATATTAGAATAATTATTATATTCAAAGTTACATTACATAAAACAACAACGGTAAAAATGTTGAAGTTGATTCCAATATAATGTTTCTAATATTACTGCGATTCGAAGATTTATTACTTGTACTAAAATAACCTTACATATGTTTTTATTATTTACAAATACAACAATTGTTTTCAATTTTTTTTAAATTGAAGAAAATATGAAAATTCACTTGTAACTTTAATTTCAATTGAAACCTATCCATGTCCAACTGCGACATGGATAGCCAGCCAGCAACAAAAGTTTTAATTTTGAATAAAAATGTAATATTGCTACACTTCATTAATTCCTTATTGAATACATTGTATTAACGATTGGGATGACGCTTTAGAATTTAATAATAGTTTTTAACCCAACACATGTTACCTTATAAATTCTTTAGATTGTAATATGTGTCATATTCCTTTTTAAATTGAACGTGTCATCATGATATAAAGTCTCCGTCGTTTTAATATTTGGTTTCAAAACAAAACTCTAACTTGGACATATTGTATATATTTCTAAGTTAATGACAAAAACTCCCATAAATGCATTTTTAATCTAAACAAGAGTCAAAACATTACATAACATCCCATCCCACTTATTGATAGCTTGTAATAACAATAAACAAACTTTTTAACCCATTTACTACTGGGTAGTAAAAATTGATTGGAAATTCTAAAAGTACCTAAAAATCTTTGAAACTCAACATGGGTACAAAGTTACAGCAGATTTTATAGAGTTGACCTAAAATTCAAAAACCTTATATAAAACTTTCATTCAATTACCAATACTCCTGTGCATCTTCTTCATTCCATTTAAGTCCACTCAATCCAACCCGACCCAATCCAGTCCATAAAATAACACATAAAATATCACACTAGCTAATTTCTCTTACACATAATACAAAATGTATCTCTTCGAAAACTAAAGACAAATCATGCGTGTCAATTTAAAGCTTTAAAAAAAACTTTTTAAATTTTAATGGTTTGTTGTATAATATATATATGAAGTAATAATAATAATAATGATCTAATGCTACAAAGACAGGATAATTCGCACTTTTTTTAACAACATTGTATTCAATGTGTGAGATGAAGCAATGAAAACACAACAAGTGTGTGTGATATTTTTTTATTATATTTTTATATATTGTTAAGGAAGTATCATCAATTTGTAAATGTTTTTATTGTAGATTTATGGGAAAATGAACCCATTATATATTCCTCCCCTTCTTAAATGCAGATTTTTTAATGTTTAAAAAAGCGAATGCATCCTCCTCCTCGTATATGCATCATGTCCCATAATATGAGAAAGAGCTGTTTTGAGATGATGATGTAATGATTCGTTACACATTTCAAAATATAAAAAATCACACATAATTTATATAACGTAAAATGTGTATTTGATATATTTTTTTAAAGCAAAAGTGACACTTGTTGTTAAATAATAGGAAAAAGAGTGAAATTATTTTGTTTTTAACTGTGTGTGTGTGTATTTTTTTTCTTCTTTTAAGATTAGGGTTGAAAT
>JAQGAA010000643.1:0-20598 GCA_034696425.1 Isotoma viridis
ACTTCCACCTTTGGCAATTATAATTGCTACCTTCCACCTTCAGCAATTATAATTGCTAAAAAATAATTGCTAACTTCTTCCTTGCCTATTGATTCTACTGTTGAGTTGTGAGTTGACTCTTGACTGTACTGTTGACAACTGTCAACTGTAATTTCATTTGAAATTTGAAATTGCAATTTTGAATTTTCGAAAAATTCCACATTCTGAATGTATTATTGATTGTTGATTGTAGAATGCATCAAGAATCAAATTTTGAATTTTTGAAATTCAAATTGTTATTTAATTTTGAAGTTAAATTTGTTAAATTAAATTCATTCGATTTTTGTCTTATGCTTTGCAATTTTTATGAATTGGGAATTATGAGTTAAAAAATTGATCGAAATCAACATTACAAAATCAAATGAGCATCTACCTAATTTCAAATTTGTGTTTGTCATCAATCCAAAATCTAATTTACTAATCATTAATTGTATTGATTGTCGTCATGATTTTTAGGTTAAAAAATAGTCAACTCAACTCAACATCTATTTCAACTGTCAACTGTGCAGTGAGTGTGGAGTGGACCGTTATTTGTTAGAACTTCAAGCGTTTTGATTTGCACCAGTCACCAGTCATTTTGATAAATATCAAACAAAAATGGAATTGTCAGCTATAAAGTAAAGAAAAAAAACTCAAAAGAAAGAACTGACAACTGTAGAGTGAAGGGAAAGAATTGAAAGAAAGAACAACGTATGTCATGTCGAATTAACTACAAACTAATTACACTTATTCAACATCATAACATCTGTAATCTGGCATTGTCTTCATTTGTTGAGAACGTGAATTACTGAAAGCAGAAGTTGATCATCTTAAAAAACCCGAAAAAAGATGTCTTCATCCAAGTTAAATGGTAGTAGCCCACGGGCTACAAGCAAATCAGTAATTTGCTCTGAAACAGAGGTATTAAAAACGTAAACTTAACTTGCAATTTTTAGTACTTATTGGTAGTAATTACTAACTTGAGAGAGCTTTATAAATCAGCCATGTTCATCGTTCGTTCATGTATATTTTAAGGCTTTTTTATTTCTTAACTCATAATCTTGTTTATCTTTGCAGATCGAAATGCACAGAATAATTTATAATTGGGATATCAACAACTTTGACAGAATCTGTACTCCAGAAAGTGATGAGTTCGATCCCATGTCATCCAATCCTTTTCGTGCGGGTCAAGAAATAAATCGAGACTCTGAATGGTATGTTACAGTTACAACTCTATACTACTTATTTTTTACCAAATATATTTCCATCTCCTGAAAAGATTAGTTTTTCAAGCTGTAAAAAAGTTGTTTTTAAATTTTAATATATATTTAATCAATTGTTTCGTAGGGACTTAGTTATAAGTGCGGAAGGCGGCTATATCCAGATTTGGCTGTACCTCAAAAAAATATTTGACGAAGCCATCAAAGAAATTTCAGTCAACCTTACTATACTTATTTTAAAAGCGGATGGAACCACATTACTTCGACGGCGTAAGAAAATTTCAGCTTGTTTGCAGTTGAACTGACAAGTAAATGGGTTTTAGCTTAATTCGTTAATTACTTTTTAGGTTGCGATAAGAATCAGACATTTACAGCTGAAGACAATGGATGGGGAATGGGCTACATAATAACAATAGAGACACTTTGGCAGGAAAAGGACGTCTACCTGACAGATAACAAATTACGATTACAAATTCAACTGGATATTCTCGGAGATCTTGTAAGTCGAGCAAAAACCCCTGGCAGTGGATCACTAATCTACCGACCAATTCCTAGCTCTAGTTCTAGTAGTGGAAAACGTAAACGAAGTGAAGTGGATACTTCTAATGATCTCCCTGACCAAGAAGACCCTGGATGTATTCAACTTAAAAGGGATATGAAAAAATTACTCAAATCACAGCATGATTGTGATTTTACTATTGAATGCGGACAAAAGTCATATCCTGTTCACAAAATTATTCTGTCGGGTAAGTTAGTACACGATTAAGCTCTCAAGACATTTTTTAAATTGCAGATTGCAGAGGTCTATAGATAAAATAGTCGGAATTTTTTACTCGGTTATTCAGCCATTTCAGAAGCTAAAGAATTAATTTTGCATTTAATTTGTTGTATGTTTCAGCTCGGAGCAAAGTTTTTGCTGCGATGTTCAAACACGACACTGTAGAAAGTCGTTCAAACGTCGTTAAAATCACGGACATTCCTGCCTCAACTTTGGAGAAACTGATGGAATATGTTTACACGGGAAGTGTAAAGCTACCTGCTGACATAGAAGAAACAATGCATTTAGTCGAAGCGAGCGACAAATATCAATTAGATGAACTGAAAAATCGATGTCTCCGTGCACTTTGTACTCAAATCACTCCAGACAACGTGGGGAAAATCGCAATACTATCATACTTGCACAATGCTGAGCTTGTCATCCAAGAGGAAATTCGTCATTACTGTCAAAGGTAAATTTCAAAAAACAAGGATAATAATGCAGGAATGCAAAATTTTACTCAAGTATTTCCCCATTCCCTATTGTTGACGCTTTCTATTACTTTGATTTCTGACAATTAATACATACGTTTTTGGTGGTTATTTTTCAGTAATTGGGACTCCTTGGTTAAGAAGAAGTCATTTAAGGAGTGCCTGATCGCTACTCCTAAAGCATTTTTTGAAGATATCAAAAGCATCACTGAATTGCAATTGGATTAGCTCCTAGCGTTTTACTATCTTGAAATAATTTATAAATAAGCAATCCCCAACTAATATTTATATTCTTTTTAACTTTCTTTAAAAATCGTGGTATAATTTTAGGCACTTAAACTCATTTCATTAAGAAAATCATAAACCACATGATTAATTTGACTATCGTTATCTTTATGTGGAAGAATACGATACTACATACTGCACTGCTGATTCAGTATTCACTAGTCTAGTGTTTTATGTTCAACCCAGCCCAAGTTAGGTAGATTTAGTAAAGTCATCATTTAGCATTGTTTTTGCCATTTCTTTATAGTAAACAATGTCAGAACACTGATTCACATAGGATGTAAATGTAATGACTTTCCTATTTCCTTATAGACAACGAAGGAGCATTGCTAAAATGACTTGGAATTACTGTAATCGTCCTAATTTCCTAATATACACCTAAACTTTGTCTGAATTATTAATGGACAACTAGACCTAGTTTAAACCTTGTCAATGAGATTGAATGCTCACCAAAAGTGGAATAATGGTGGAATCTCAAAGTCAAAATCTTCCTTAGCCCAAAACAGTATGTGTAAAGAAGAGTAAGAATTTTTGTTTAATTTTACATCGACAGCCAATTGTACAGAACTTAAACGGCAATGCCTGGACTCAATTGCCATTGACTTTTAGTGACGCATAGTTATACTTTTCATCAGTTTGATAAGATCACTCGTGAATCCGAATTAATTCTTCATATATTTGTATACATTTGTCCAAGTTACCTTTCAGCTTTTGTAACAGGCAGTGATTCATTTTCCAATATTAAGACTTGTCAACTATTTTGTAGCAATTCGTTTATTTTGCCATTTTTTGTCTACGTTTTTAATATATTCTAGCGAATAGCGGTCGCGATAATAATGTAAAAATATGTATGTATAAATGTAAGTTCTTCAATCTTTATATTTGTTAAACTAAGATATTACGACAGGAATTCCGACATGAAATACAAATAAATTAATAAATTGCCGTGAAATCCCTTATTTTATTTGAAGCCTTCTTGTTCTAACCGAGTGAGATATAAAATAAATGGGACCAAAATAATTAGCATTTTTACTGATTTTATTGTATCACGTACGTACGCACTTAGGAAGACTCGTTTCGTGTATAGTAATAAAATAATTGTAAAACATAAGTTAGGTAGTTCGACCATTTACACGGATTTAATTATCCTGCCTCATATGATTTGCCATTTTCATATTCGTTTTTTGTTAATTTTTGATAACTTTAAGAAATGCTGTTGTTTAAAATAATTCATGAAATACTACACACATTCTAGAACTTACTTATTTAGTCTTCTAGTTGGCTGCTAATGAACATATGAAGCATAATAACTAATAAGAATTGCATGAGCCTCAAGATAAAGCTTTACTCAGTAATAAGTGAAACTAAAACATTATCGTAAAGCGTAAAGGCACTTGAACCTAAAAAACACATTTTAGTTCACCTACTAGATACAAGCACAATATATGGATGTTTACGTAATAAAATTTATTAATAGCATTTCCGTATGTGAACCACATTTAGGAATTTATTATAATTTTCTTATACATTATGGAAATCATTGTGTACAAACTAATTCAGGATTACTCACTCAATTCAATCAATACTAGTGACGTGGAGAATCACAATATCATCGTTCATACTTGATAGCTCTAAGCTAATTACTATTATCGATACATAGAGCCATGAATGAAACGTTAGTTTTATCTCATTTTGATAAGGAAATATTCATGGAAATTATGATAGAAAACAAATTTTTTCATGAAAAGGAAGTATTTTTCATATAGTATGAATTATGGGTTCATGTACCAGTGGTGGACAGTTGGATATACCTAAAAATAAGTTATCAGACTTTCCCGATACATACATTCTTCAGAGTTTCAGAAAGACAAATGTTGTAAAGTTTTATGCAAATGCCAAAATGCTTTTACAACTAGTTACAAAATTCACCACAATAATTTCAGTAGTATAAGCTAATAAGATACTATGGACACAATGGACAGTACGGAGTAACAGTTTAGTAATAGTAATTCTAAAGTCACAAGAACTAGAAAGTGAGCAAAAACAGGCTAAAAAACCCATGCGAGAACCTATTGCAAAAATATCAGTCTCTGTACTATAGTCTGTGTAATTTTCCTAGTAGATTTTGGTAGGTTGGGCTCATTTCTACTTTTCTTTGCCCTGTCAAAATAAACAATAAATATTTAATAGCTAAATTGATTTTAAAAAGTGTATTCATGTTCTTTTAGATTGGGGCTGGTGAAACTGGGCCAATTATACACGTAAGATAAAACATTGTTTCATAATGTAATATCTCATTAAGGAATGTAATCTAAAGTGTAATATTCTGTTCTGATGTTTATATTTATTTAGGTAAACACCTGCTGCCCTGTCCTCTCCCTGTGTCACACTCTTTATACATAACAAATATTTATAATACACTCTCTGGGAAATTAATCAATTCCAGTCGAAGGAAAGGTGAAAGAATTATTTATTAACCAGAGACAGAGGAGAGTTAATAAGTAAATTACGGGGTTAGTTAAAACTTAATTAACTTTTTTAATTATAATTAATTTATGAATTTAATTTACTGATTTTTTTCTAATTTTGTTCTGTATAGAGTTTGACGGGAAGGATCTTAAAGTTAATTGGACTTATATTTGATTACATAATATAAAAATGTCATACAATCCAAATCCACCGTATCCACCTGCATCTGCTCCAGGTACTGATTTTATTGTCTTTGATAATATAATTATGATTATGAGGAAGAGTTACAATTTTTTTAATAAATTCACGAATATTGCATTAAAGAATTGGTGTAAGTTTTAAGAATAGTGAAGTAAAACCTATTTTGTTAGAGGGGCCAGGGCTTTTGTTTTGAATCAATTTGTTTTGAGATGTCCGGATGTTAATATATTATTGAATTTATACTTTATAAAGAATAAACTAAATTCCAGGGTTAATTTTTAAAAAATTGACTGTTTTTAGGTAGGAAGTAGAAACTAGATTTTATGGCCAACGCCATCACCCTCAGGAGGGTGATGGCTTTAAATTTGAGATTTCTGTATATCTAGGGCTTGTCAAATCATCCGATGAAGACTTGAAGAATGATAAGACTCTGGAGTATTCTTTAATTTTGTTGTATTTTTTACAAGTTCCTGTTTACGATAAGATAGTGAAATAAGGAAAAATAGGGTACAAGTAAAAATGGTTGAGTTGGGATTTTTGGGATGTAGGATCGATGATGTATGCAAGTGTGTCACGAGAACTCGATTGTCCAAGAAGTCATAAAAGATAACGACGGATCATTTCCGCTTACATTTCTCTCTAGCAATTCTGTTCCATTATATTATCAACATTATCATATCGTATTTAGTATGTATGTGCCTCATCCAGTCCCATTTCTCTGTATATTCTTAGCACTATTAAAATACATTTTTTATTATTAAAGCAAATGAATAACATTCTAATATGAACTTGCAAGCTACTTTACTAACTACACAGTTGGAGTTAGTCGGCATTTGTAAACACATAATTGCAGACAGTTTTTGCTTTATCATTTTATTTTTAAAACCCACTAAAAACAATGTATTCTCAAATGCAAACAGATTATTATAGCTATGGAAGGCATTCAATTAGAAGAGGTTAACTTATAATTTAGTATAATTAATTAAATTTGACTCGCTAGTTTTATTCTGTAAATGAACTGTGTTTTACAAAAATACGTAATTTATAATGTAACCTTATTTTGTATTATTCACAGGCTACCCACCTTACCCTTCAGCTCCAGGACCTGGAGGAGATGGACCTCCCCAAGGGCCCCCTCCAGGATATGCATATCCTCCCGTTCCTGTACCCTTCCAATCTCCTCAAGAAAACAATCAACCCATTATGACACAACCTGGTCCAGGTCAAGGAGGTAATAAATCATCATTCACTTATAATTATTAAGTACAGTTTTCTTAAAAAAATTCAATCCAGTTTACAATCTATATTGTAGAATCAAAATTAGTTTAAATATTGTGATAAAATTGTGTTAATTCCTTTAATTTAACGCTGCTGATGGAATCAGGTTTTTATCCAATCATTCCTCCATCAAATGAAGGTCTGTCTCAGCTCTGTTCTGTCAGTCAAATTTAAGTGATGTGTGTTCGTTCGGTGTGATTCCAATTTCAAGTTTTTTTATTTGCCTTGATTCTTTGACACGCTAAAATGTCACCTGTACTTTTGTAATGTGATTTTGCTGTGCAAATAATTGTCGGTTGTGTCGTAATTAGTAATTGTTATTAAATGTATGGTTTAAAATTTGCTCGCTATTTCAATTTCTGTTCATAAACGATCAGAAAACGATTCATAATTGGTTTTAATATAAGGAGAAATAAGGAATAATTTTTGAAAAGGTTATGCACCTCCAACTTATGGGGGTGGAGGTTATGGGTTTAATGGAGCTCAACCACAGCCGCCTCAAGGATATCCTCAGCCTCATGGGTATCCCCAGCCTCAAGGGTATCCCCAACCCCATAATCAAAGTTATGCTCAACCTCCTATTCAAATGCAGCCGACAACAGGTCAGACATCGCCTATATCTACGGCTCTTCTTGTCGGGATATCGTACATTTTTGTAGAGCTAATGTAGTGGTAGAGGAATCGCTACCAGATTGATTGGCTACGCTGTAGTTAGTTTAAACCCTTCAAATTCAAGGGCTTCCTTGTCCTTACAGTAATTTTACACTGTAGTGTATAATTAATTTAATTAGACACGGTGTTGGAGCTGAGAATACTGAGAATTAATTGCGGGATTTGTTACTGTACTATCCTTTCCTTTATGTGGGGTCATAATCAAAAACCTATTGCATGTTTCTAACAATAATTTTGTATGTTATCTTGCTAATACTAATCTGCAAAAATTCTTTTAATTCTTTACTGTGTGTTAAATATTGACATTGGAGGTTGGCTTTATTTGCACGATTGCACGTAGCATGAAAGGGCTTTGAGTCCCAAGTATTTCACATTACCAGTAATTTTGGTGTTGGCAATGGTGTTTCAAAAATTTATAACTTATAGTCTAATGATTATTTAATCAAATTGTCGCAATGAAAATTACAGGATATGCCCCAAATGCCGGACAAACGGTTCCATTAAATGTACCTCCAGGACTGGAATTCTTGACTCAGTTGGACCGACTTTATATTAAGCAAAAAGTCGAATTACTTGAAGGTAATTTCTAAATTCATTCTTATTTACTGTTTCTTTGTATAATGTGAAATAAGAAAACATATTAAGTGGATTGTGTTACCTTTAAAATGTGATCAATTTTTAAAAGGATAAAATCTTTACTACATAAAATTAATCAACTAAAAACGTGTTAATCAAATGTTGTATATATTTTCTATCTAAAGCTGCCTTGTCTGGTAAGCAAGGGAATGTTATCAAAATTACCATACTAATTTGTTGAAGTAGTAGTAGTTTAATCTACTCATACGTTTTAAATTAGTTCTTTAATTGTTAGTTCTAATTTTGACAACGATTGTTTGCACTGCGTATTCCATGCACATAATTAGTTATACATTGTTTTGACTGCTAGAAATTTGTTTTTTGGTAACTATTTATACGCTTTAAGCATTTGCTTGTTAAGTTCTTTAGTTTTATGATCGATCGCATCGTGACTATGATTCAATACGAATTACTAAATTTTTCAGCATTTTTGGGATGCGAAACGAAGAACAAATATAAGATAAAGGACTCTCAAGGGCGAGATTTGTATACAGCTAAGGAGGATACGGATTGTTGTACACGAAACTGTTGTGGGCCGTATAGGCCTTTTGACCTCAAAATTAAAGATTTAAGTGACAGAGAAATAATTCACTTGACAAGACCTTTGGCTTGCAGTAGTTGTTGGTGTCCGTGTTGGCTTCAGGTTAGTCACAAACTTTCATTAATTTCCATTAAAAGGCTAATTTTTACTAAAGAAAACATTTTTTTAAATTTGTACAGTCGATGGAAGTGTTCGCTCCACCAGGACAGTTAGCCGGTTCAATTGAGCAAGAATGGAGCATTTGTGTTCCAAAATTCGTTGTAAAGGATGCACAAGGGGAAGTTGTACTTCGAATTGAAGGACCTCTGTGTACATTTTCACTTTGTGGGGATGTAGAGTTTCAGGTTTGAAATTGAATTTAAACAAGTGTTTAATTTTTTGAGAAAATATATTTTTAACGATTAAATTTTTAAATTTAGATTTTATCCAAGGATGGAGGAACTCAGGTTGGTAAAATTTCTAAGAAATGGAGTGGTCTAGTTCGAGAAGCTTTTACGGATGCGGATAATTTTGGCATTAATTTCCCTATGGATTTGGATGTTCGAATGAAAGCTGTAATGTTGGGTGCTAGCTTCCTAATTGTAAGTTTTCAATCTCTCATATTTCCTTTGTTTCTAAGAACCTATAAAATGTTTCTATTATTATTTTTCTATTTTTCCAGGATTTCATGTTTTTTGAGAAGCAAGGTAACAAAGAAGAAGACGGAATTGGAATGCTTTAAACTCAAAATTATTCTTCGGTCACTCATCTTCAGCCAAATTAAATTATCTGGGCCAGTCTAGAGTTTACTGTTTTCGTGTTACACTTTTGTCATCTGGCTTCATTTACAGTTGAGCTTCGTTATCTTTAAGTGACCGCTTGTGCTAAAGCTAAATTATGACATGTTACTTTCGGTTATTTTAAACCTGTGCTGTGTGACGAACTTCAAATGATTTATAGCCAGTGTACAGCAAATTGTATAAGGGCAATGATTTAAGTAGACTTAGTAGGTAATCGACAGTTGTATAAGATTTCTAGCTAAAACCTAAAACAAATCATGTCACAATATGAAACTTTTACAATCAATAGTAACTGATAATACCAAAAAATTGATCAAATTGATCCTTCGATAAAAATTACTGGCCTTGCACTTTTTGTCTCTCTTTATCGCAAGATGTTGTTTCTATTTAGTGCAGTGGGTCGCTTCTCTCTTCGTTTTTCACCCGTGATCATTAAAGTTTTCTAAGCAGGCAGGAATTTGCGTGAAATAATATTATTACCGGAAGAAAAAATCAATGACAGTTTTTTGTCAAGAAATGAATTGTGAGTTTAGTACAAGCTGAGTTCTATTTAAATGTGTGTGCCTGTATAAATATTGCAATTGCATGACAATTACTTATGAAATTAAAGTCTGGAAATAGTGCAATCTCTTCCTTATACTTTTTACATCACATATATACATATAGGTTGATAACTTGATAAGCTATAGTTTTTTAAGTCAGTAGTATTAGAATAACATATTAAAATTTCGATGGTAGCACATCTACATTTTTTTATTTTGGACAGAATACCTACATGGTAATCTAAGATTTTGAAAAAAAATTGGACTTCTGTTTCAAAATATAAAAGCTGCTGAAGTAGGTATTAAGTTTCACTTTCTATCAAAGAATTGCTACCACAAGACTTATTAGGCTTTAGTATTTCCTGTAAAGTGGTTAATGTTGAATTACACACAATCAAAGTATTTTACATGATCTAGGAAATACAATTATTCGTCAACATTGAAGAAAATGCAACAAAATTAGTCCACTGGGATTAATGTAATGAAATTATTATAATAAATGCTTTTTCTAAATGTATTTCGATGAATAATTATGTAATTATACGATAAAGTCACTCGAGAAAAAATTTATTTATTCAAAAATTTATGGCACAAATTATATTATATAATCCAGTTTAAATATTTATTCCTAAAATATACTATGTAAAGATGAAAGCAGTTTTATTCTCAACTTGTTATTATTATTCATCTAAGTTATTAATTTGTAATAAGCTAGTTTAAAACGAATCTAATAATAAATCAATTTTATTCATTGAGCCAAACGTTTTTTTGAAAGTTGTGATTAATGATTAAAATGACAAATATATTGAACTTACTTCGGATGTTGGGTCGCGTTTCGGAGGAGATGGCAATGCAATTAATGTGTTTATGATAGGAATATTTATTTCAAACGGAAGTCTCTAATCTCTGACCCAAAACTGTCATCATTTAATTAATAAATTATTGCTAATAACTTTCCTCATATAGTGGTCACTCATCCAAGTATTAATACAAGCTGAATCGGATATCACTTTATGCTCGTCTTCTGATAATTATTTTTTTTGAATTTGTTTTTTTTTTAAACAATCAACAATTAATGCTGAAACTCGTGACAATTTCGTTTATTTTTTTCGTAAATCTCGACATTTAAAACGTATACTTAATTCAAGGTTTTTTATTTTACAAAATTGCAGTCCATGTATTTTCAGCCTATACTTAATTTGCTAATTACGATTTTTCAAGCTTTTACTGACGAAAGGATCGATTTTTTTAATTAATCTGGCGTCCTTGATTATAATAATACAAAATGGCATACAATCCGCTTCCACCGTACCAAGCTGCAGGATCTGATCCAGGTATTACTTTAAAATGCTTTAATTCTTTAGGAATTAAATATTAGAATATTAGAATAATTAGAATTAGAACTAGGAATTTGAAGAATTAATTAATTTTGCAAAAAAATACTCAGATTCTACTTAACCTCCGATAACTGATGACTGATAAACTGATAACCCTTGTCAAGAAGCCTTGTCCACATTCCACTGATATATTGTATAAACACGAATGAATTTAAATTGAGGATAAAAAGCTTATAAAATGTAAAATTTTATATTTCTAGGATACGCATACCCTCCAGTGCCTGTGCCCTTCCAATCTCCTTTAGAAGAGAATAAACCCATTATTATGACACAACCTGGTAAAAGTCAAGGAGGTAAATTCCCATTTTTATTAAAATAGAATGCCCATTTCTGTAGTAAGTAAAATATACCGCAAGTATAGAAGTGAATCGGCTATTGCATTAATTTTAGTATCAAACCAGAGTTTAATACTATTTTTATTGTTTACATTTTTGAAATATTTCGTATAATGATTTTGGATTAAAAATAATAAACATGCATGCACTGAGCATTTTATCATAAGAAAAAGCAGACCTTCTCGCTATACTCCAAAGCATGGAAACCGGAAACCTACCTACCGTCTTTGTTCGAATTAATCCTTATTTCCCATTCCAGAAACAATTCCTTAAAAAATAACTTTCGAATCCATTGACTATGCTTCACGGAACTACGGAGCTTCAAGTTTTTTATCTGAGCGTAGATAGATTGCAAAGTCTTGTAAACATTATAATAAGTGTAATTAAGAAAAAAGGGAAGTTCTTCAAATTTAGTTAATTAGCTGCAATAAAGCTTAATTTTACTATAGATAAAGCAGTCGCCCGATTTGCCCGATGATGATACATTTTTTGTATTTAAGCATTACGTTTGTTTCGATGATTACAAAATTTAGACTAGGTAATAATGTTAAATGTTTTACAGGATATGTACAAATTGTCGGAAAGACATTTCCATTAAATGTACCTCCAGGATTGGAAATCTTGACAAATTTGGATCGAATTTGTATTCAACAACAGGTTGAGTTATTTGAAGGTAAATTCTCATAGTTTTGTATCTATATTTACTTTTTCATAGTAATCAGGCCAAATATTGAACAGTGCATTTTGAAATCCTTATATACTTATACTTTTTATACTTTTTACATTACAGGGATTAATTATGGTTATTCAATTCGGCTTCAGGTTTATTTATTTTCAAAAAACCATTGTTAGCTAATTGAAATTTCTCAAATTTCAGCCTTTTTTGGATTTGAAACAAAAAACAAATACACGGTATTAGACTCTCATGGGCAAAATTTATTCCGAGCTAAAGAGGATACAAATTGTTGTACGCGAAATTGCTGTGGACCCTATAGATGTTTTGACATGAAAATTAAAGATTTGAGTGGAAAAGAAATTATTCACTTGGTAAGGCCTCTGGCTTGCTCAAGTTGTTGCTTTCCTTGCTGTCTTCAGGTAAATTTTCTAAATAATTAATTTAAGAAAAAAAGTTTTAAAAAATATTAAACTTAAATGCTTTTGAAATTGTAATTAGTCTCTGGAAGTTTACTCACCACCAGGACATTTAGTCGGTACGATTGAGCAAAAATGGAGCATTTGTGCTCCAAAATATGTTGCAAAGAATGCACAAGGGAAAGTTGTTCTTCGAATTGAAGGGCCCTTTTGTACTTGTTCTTGCTGTTGCTGTTGTCGAGATGTAAAGTTTGAGGTTTGAAATGAACATTGATAAATAATCATTTTTTATTAATTTGTGGCATGAAATTACTTGACAATTAAAAAAATTATCAATAGATTTTATCTCGGGACGGATCAGTTAAAGTTGGGCAAATTTCTAAGAAATGGAGTGGTATAGTTAAAGAAGCTTTGACTGATGCAGATCGTTTTGAAGTTGCTTTCCCTAAAGATTTGGATGTTCAAATGAAAGCTGTTTTGTTGGGTGCTACTTTTCTTATTGTAAGCTCACTTGCAAAATTTATATCTAATTTGCCATATAAAAACGTTTCTAATTATGATTCATTTATTTTTTCAGGATTATATGTTTTTCGAGAGAGCAGGCAACGTAGAAACGTAGAATATGACCCCCCAGGAAGTGTGGAATGTTTTAAATTCTGAATACTTTTATAATTATTATAATAGTGAGATCCAAATTAAATAACTTAAGATATAAGTCTACTTCTGAATGAGGTAAACTTTCAATAAAATTAGCTTTGTAATTTTAGCAGGTAAGCTAACCTTCTACCTAATTAAGTTCAACTGGTGGTTTTGGTACCTCAATTAACACTAACACAATGGGCTCCCACAAATGACGCTTAATTTAAGACATTGTTCTGCATATATTTTATGGACTTCAAAAAGCATTAAGCATTAGGGTATTTCATTTCCCTTCAATACGATAAGCTAACACTACATATAATATAGGTATCATATATTACATAATATAATGTTAAAATGTATTGCAAGAATCGTTCTTAATTTTTAAAATGCTGCAAAACTTATTTATAGAGATTTTTGTATAAGAGAACTAACTTTTCGTAAGAACTGTAATGAATTATTAATGAATAAACGTAATTAAAGAAGACTAAGTTAACTAAACTAAACTCATATATGTAAAACAGTTATATTAATATCATATTTATCATCGTTATATAAAGCACATGGTTTTTTAAACTCTGAACAAGTAGTAAATGCTAAAGAATAAACCATTGCTGCCCATAAAACCACCATCGACAACAGTATGCACATTCCTTTAAAGATTAATAAAAATCATAATTTTTTTAATTTCATTTAATATAAATATTATTATTAATTAACTACTTCATTCAGTTTTCAGTTCATTAAACAAAAATGAGATTGGAAAAAGATATCAGAAATCAACTTTGTTTCTTGACACAAAATCTTTTGACCGTTATGCAGCTTTTTAATAATATTTCCACAGTTAAACATTTTCAAAAACATTCATAATTGAATTTTTGATAAGAATTATTAACTTTTATGAAATATAAAATAAAAAACCATGTTACTAACCCTGTAGTCTCGAAGGGGTAAGTTAAGACGCAGTAGTGATTCAAGCGGCAATTGATTTCCTGTCAATAAACAAACCGACTTTTATTTTGGAGGAGCAGGTGCATCTTTTTATTATAATATCGGTTTTTTCGAAATTTTGTGTTTTAATTAATTTGTAATTATGATTTTAATGTTAGTGTGTGTTTACATAATTTGTTATTAAGTGTAAAGTGAAGTAATAGTGAAACAATGGGTGGCGGGGAGGGTGAAACCGTGTCAGGCGGTTATGGCAGATTACGACTTGCTTTGGATGCTGCAGGATATCGAGAATCGCTGCCGCTGCAAGCGTTACCCTTGGTTCAACATTTGTACAACGATTTGGAGAAAACAACACAAAGTCTGAACAAAACGCTTAAGCAGTATGCATACTACAAACAGGTATAATAAACTCAATCAAACCTTTGCACTTTCAACTTAACTTTGTTTATGTCTTGATGACCTTTTTCATGTATAAAAATTGATAAAGTAAATAGTCAAAGAATCAGGGCTCATTACAATTTTGTGCTTCTGTTAGAGTCGGTTTGTAAATTGGGGTTCGGGGTCAAAGGTAAATAGGTAAATTCACAAATTAAAGACACTCCTTATCCCATGTCAGATGTCACTAAAGATCACCCCTATCTTCCTATATTCTATCTTATCTAGCTCTATATCCAATCGGTGTGACTAGGGACTGAAATAAAGTGGGAATGTAGACCAGTCAGTTCAGTGGGCCTAGTTTTAGTGGAAAGAATAGTTAATTTAATCAGCGCTCTTTTGCTTCTCTGAAGGGTTAATGTATGTGCCACACCCACTAGCATTTCCCACATGCAATACGCAATTCACAATTCTGTTAAAAAATTAGAAAGATGTATCTTGGCTCACTCAGTTATTTTTAAATATTACCAAAAAATTTTATTTTTTAATTAATGCAGGTGCATAGAACATCAGCCCTACAGCCTTTGCTCCATAATACACATGGACCATAGAATGATAAATGTTTAATACAATAAATTATTAGAACGGAGGAATTAGGGTATATTACGAGTATATCGTTTATAACATGGCATATAGAACCAGATAAAAGGATTAGAATCATCACAATTCTTCTCTACGACGACGTCTACGATAACGCTGCTCATTTCATGAGTGAGTACAAGCTCAGGAGCGCAGCGTATTAAAAAATCAAGTGGATTTTACTTGAATGTCACTAATATGATATCACCTATCAAAACTGTCAATCCATGCAATAGGTAGGTCGATCTGTAAGGAACTCATTATCCCGTATAAAATGTATGAAAATTCTCTACTTTAACAGATTGATCAATAATTTAACCTACTCACACTCACACAGTCCCATATATTTACCTATCGTATGAAATGTATCGAGTCGAGGGAGAAAGTGCGAAATTGAAGTAGCATGCATTATGCATATAAGGGTATGAAAAAGGGTTGAACTGCGACTTCTCTATCTAATTATCCATTGCATGTCAAACTTACTTTTCTTATAACTAATTGGCATAACATCATGATGATAGAATTAACATGGACACAGACACCTTCATGTGAACTTTTAGTCTGCTCATTTTGTGATGCTAACTAGATTGATGCTTGTCATTCAAAGTATTTAACGCACCAACAATTTCTATCCATCTTATTTCGTACGAAATCTCTGTTCCTCTGTTCAGATCGATTGGACAGTTTTTGAAATACATTGTTTCACTTATAGATAAGGCCGCATAAGGTTGAATCATGCATTAGTTGTTTCATATATTTCTTAATGCAGAACTCGAATAGAAGAAGCAATAATAAAACATTAATTTGATAATGCAAAGTTGAGTCTTTTATACAAGAAATTTTACTATTTTTTGGGCTTTTTACATGCACTCTCCTGTGTCCTGTGTGAATAGGCATATTAATTTTTTTTTCAAATCCTCTATATCCCATCATGGGATTTGTAAACAGGGAAATACTGTATACCTTTGGGTTCTTTAGATTTAGACCCTGTGATGGAGTTGGTTTATAAGATAAGAGCTGAGAAAAAAAGTACCGACAACGGTGACAATGGACTGTACCTTGTCCCACTATTCAATACACAATAGCTTCTTTGATATAAAAATAAAAAGCTTTTCACCTTGTGTTTCTCTCAGTCCCCGCTAATTAATGACACACTCATACTAATTAGAAGTGTAAAAGAATAATTTGTTTTGCACGCAAGCAAGAATTCCCCACTGGCTATTTTACTTTTTTCATGACATTTTTTCATAACATTGATTTGATTGCCATTTGTAAGCTGCGTTTTGAAATAGAGTGACATTCCCTTTATATAAAAGTCTTTTTGTATTGCATGATTGGATAAATTCTTCTATTCGTGTGTCACCTTTTTTATTCTCGTGTCCCAGACCCCAGACTGAAAAGGAGCAGAGTGGACAAATTGAGCCGTTTTTTAATATAGCTCTTAAGTTATTGGAATTCGATAAAATTCTAATGGACTTCACTCATTGTGTGTATTCTACAAGCCAACACAAGCCTCTGCTATTTGTAGTAAATTCTTTTTTGAAACAAGAATTCTAGCTTTTATGAATTCTTTTCTATATATTATTGAATAGCATAGTAAGCTAACCTAGTAAATAAATGTTGGCAGTTAGTAGCAGTAATACTGAGCTTCTAAGAAACACAATATCGAGTGGTCACTAGTGCGGTCAGTCAGTGTCGGTAAATCATTTCGGATTGACTTGTATTTATGATAGAACTCAGCTGGACTGAGCTGGATCCAATTTAAACTACAATTCGTATTACTCAAGTAAAATAAGATTGCCTAATAATAATGGTAACTTTAGTTGTTTGGCTTGTATGGGACTGTCCACAAGTTGAGAATCAAATAAATTTGTATCTACAATGATATTGTCGTTTTTAATACGATTAAAAAAACTATCGCAATTATCATGAAGTTATCGAACTAAACTGGTTGTTTTAAATGCGTAGTTCTTGACTAAATGAGCTTGGAGCCTGAAGTATACGTAATTTTTCCATAAGTCACCTGTGTTGTGTCCTTATCCTGTTTGTTCCCTATGTGCCATCATAACGTTAAGCTTATCTTGGAAACGCACTTAAAAAGTCTGTAGCTGAACAACCCTTAACTTTCTCCGGGTGTTGGGTTTTTGAGTAGGCTTGAAGTGCTTTCACCTCTCTAGCACGTCATGTTTGTTGTCATGTTTCATGCAAAGTTAGATGAATAGAATAGAGGAAGGAATCGGTACACGGGTTTAGGGTACCGGTAGGGAAATATAAAAGTGAGTGTTACACGTCTCCGGGTTTCATTCAGTTCCGGGCATTCTGAGTGAACGGTACGATCTGTGTGTCTCTCGAAGCTTTAGGTAAAAATAAAAGACTTCCTTCCTGTGCTACCTGATACGTATTGCCCCATTCTAAAAGGTATTTCTATAATGTCTCTAATTTGTTTTATTATGTATCCCCTGCTGGCGTCTTTACTATCGCATCCATTAAAGGAATCCTTCTTCACTAGAGAGAATAGAACAGACAGTCTTGAACTAGATTTCAAATTATACCTTTTGATGCGATTTTTGTCTGACTGGCTAGAGTGACACATGCAGCAAACATTTATCTTTGACAAATTTGCGACAATAGAGAAAAAGCCATTTCTACTCTTTTTAAGAATTTCAGCCTACTTTCTTTTAGTCCAAATTCCATTCTTGTATTATCACCTAGAAATTGGTTTTAACACTATCTATTTCACCCTTTCATATACACTTGGATTTCATTTCTAAAGTGACTATCAATTTAGGTATGAAAAATCATGGACAAATTGAACGCATTGTGTTGAGTCAGGGATTAACCTTAATCATAATCATAAATATCTTGTTCCAATTTTGCTGAGATTTTATATATCTAAATCAGATGTTGATGTTACAATAAGTATGCCAGGATTGGTAGGTGGGAATTTGGCAGTTACACTAATTGTCTGGGGTATTTTCTATCATTAAATTCTGTCAGGACTCTCATTTGACTTGTACCATTCATGTAAAAAGTTTTAGTACCCAAATTAACTCTTGCAAAATTTTTTATTCAAGTTGTAAGTAATTTAAAGATGCGTTAACTTAAAAAACATGAACCTGTTTTTAACTCTTCGAATCAGGTTATCGTTTCGCCAACCTAAATTTAAATCACATTTTATTCGCTTTTAGATTGCTCAGGAATTGGAAGCTGGCGTTGCTCCATTCAAAGAGGAAAACGTCAGGCTTATCCGAGAAAACAGTCATCTTCGCATGGAAGTGGTTCGATCAAAGGAAGACTTTGATGAGCAGCTTCGAGGTATGCACAGAAATCATGGGCAATTATTTTAAGTTGCCATAGGGCTACGGAGTTTATGTTCAAGGAGCTAATCGAAGTATTTTTTTTATATTAGGATCAAGATCAAGGCTGAGAGATTTGGAAGATGAAAATACAGATTTGAAACTACTCATCAATCGATTTGTTGAAAAAGTGAAAAAGTTAGAAATCGAGTCCCTCGTTAAAACTAATAGGATTGCAGAATTGCAAGAAAAACATTTAGAATCTGTTATCATTATGCCTGGTAAGAGTAAGAGTATAATTGTTCATTTAAAAAAAATCATTGAAAAATAAAATAGTCCGACTTGAAATGGCTTTCTTGTACTTTGTATATGATAATTTTATTTTCAGAGTGTTCGAAAAAGCAGAAAGGAAGTAGACAGAGACTGGAGATAGACTCTTTCGCCCCCGACGCTTGTCCACACTGTGTTCGTCTAAGAAATTATGTTGAGTTTGATCCAACGAGCGATCCCACTGCTATTGATTATCTCAAGGTTAAAAATCGGATTCGTAATTGAAATACATGTTATTAAACTTTTAAAAACATTATATGTGACTACATTGATTTAGCTAACTGACAGTCGAATAGAAGCTCTTCAATTGCAAATTCGGAGCTTAAAGTCATCTGAAAAGGATATGACACATCTTGTCTCCTCAATGAAGTCGAAAATTGAGGATAGGGATGCAGAAATTGAAAAACTCCGTAAATACGTAACGGTTCGTGTTGAAAGTGACAATTTAGCTAATGGAATGAAATCAAAAGGCGACTTAAATGGAGATACTCGGGACTTAGAATTGCAGCTCAAATCTGCTCAAATGCAATTAGATATGATTCAGAGGAGAAATATTAATTTGGAGAAGAAACTTAAGTCTTCAATCTGTATGTCATTCAGTACAGCATTCGTATCGTAATCGTTCATCATAATTTTACCGTAATTTTGTTGAAACTGATTTGGCAAAGACAAGTTTTTATAAAAATGAGACTTTGTGACACTTCGGGCATTAAACAATTAAAATTCCACTCTATTCTCTCAGATTTTCTTTAAACTCATATTCAAAACTCATCTCACTCACTCACAGCTTACCGAATCAGTCACAATCGCAACTTATAAAAGATTATAGTACTTGAATTAATGAATGATTCATTCCTTCTTATAATTCTGTTAGTTTTGTTTAATTATATGATAATTTAATTTGTAGTACAAGAACATGAAGATTATATGCTTGGGCGAAACAGAACAAATGCAGAGAAAGAGTTTATTAGAAGTTTAGCTGAGCTGGAGTTATACGGATACCCAACTCACGATGAGATGAATCTTCATGAAAAATTAAAGTACCTCGAATTGCAGCTTTCGAATTGTTGTAAGGAAAAAGCCGAATTGAAAGCCGCACTTGATAAATGTGAAAATGGAAGACATGAAGGTGACAAAAGTGGGGGTGGAAGTAAAACTAACATCTCATCAAAAAGCAGTAAAACAAAAGGCCAACAACGGTTTTCTGAAGGAAAAGAAGATCAACAACGGCTTCCTGAAGGGAAGGAAGACCAACAACGGTTTCCTGAAGGAAAGGAAGATCAACAACGGTTTCCTGAAGCAAAGGAAGACCAACAACGTTTCCCTGTAGGAAATGAAAGCAAACAACGCCTTCCTGTAGAAAATGAAGGCCAACAACGCTTTCCCAAAGGAAATGAAAGCCAACAACGCCTTCCTCTTGGAAACGAAGACAAAGAACGACGTTCTGTAGGAAATAAAGGCCAACAACGCTTTTCAAAACAAAATGAAGGCCAACAACATTTTCCAGTAGGAAATGAAGGCAAACAACGCCTTCCTGTAGAAAATGAAGGCCAACAACGCTTACCTAAAGGAAATGAAAGCCAACAACGCTTTCCTAAAGGAAATGAAGGCCAACAACGCTTTCCCAAAGGAAATGAAAGCCAACAACGCCTTAT
>JAQGAA010000644.1:0-20595 GCA_034696425.1 Isotoma viridis
AAATTTATTCAACCTGTAAATTGACTCCTTTAAGAATCTAGGAAGAGATGTTTTTAGGTTTAGTCTCATTTCATTTTCATTTAGATATTTTTCCCATTTTCTACTATAACATGTGTATGATAGTTCAAAAAATTAAGACGTTATATTAATTTAAATATCATATTTTTGCACCATAAATTATCAGCTCTATTGCTTATGGAAGATTAATAATGTGGTTAATCATCAATTAATCATGAACGACGTTTCAGAATGATTTTGTTTAAAATACAAATAAAACTGTTGAAGGCAATTCGAACTGTATTCGATTAAGATACACTAAAGTATCACAAAGTCAAGTTTAGATTCAGTTTTTAGTACATCTGTATTCGAAACAATTACGTTTTTATAACAGTTTTGTTTGAATACTATGACGCAAAAATTTCCCTGTAAAAGACAGAGGTATTGTCTTGAGAATCTTGACAGAAAAATTCAAATAGTTTTAGGGAAACTGACAGAATTAGACAAAATCCTTCTTACTCACGTACCCTTCTGGCAAAGACACCATTAAAGGAAAGGAAATACTTTTTTGTGGACATAACGCACTGCTTTTTGCAATATTTAATTCAACATCTTCATATAGCTGCAATACAGTGTATATATGATTTTTGAAAATATTATCAGCTTTACAAAAACAAATAGTTTTAATATAAGGTACGATCTATTTTATACTAGAAAAAGCTTGCTGCAAAACTAGGATGTTTAAAAAAAAAATAAAATCTGTGAATGTGAATGTTATGCATAAAGGGAATGACCCTGTTACATTTTTTCTAATGAAATTTTTAATGTTGAATCAAAAAATCTTAAACAGAGAAAATTATGGGTAGAGATTACTTCTCAATTTGATGTTTGAATAAGCTCATGATGTTTCAGAGCCTTCAAAAATGCCAACCGTTGTTCTTAAATTAGTCAATCTTATAACCTTTGAATGAATTTCATTCAAGGGAGCTAGAATCCTCCTAAAAGTATCCTTATATAAGTAAACCAATTCAATCTAGATTGAATTG
Organism: Isotoma viridis; assembly: GCA_034696425.1. Taxonomy (NCBI): domain Eukaryota; kingdom Metazoa; phylum Arthropoda; class Collembola; order Entomobryomorpha; family Isotomidae; genus Isotoma; species Isotoma viridis. The sequence continues at coordinate 1,044 of JAQGAA010000644.1, forward strand.
GCATTAACATGAATCCAAACAAATTTTTACGTCATAGAATTTTTCAAGTTTCATAGCATTTTTTACAAAATCAATATTTATATAATTTGAAGCCTATGAAATTCAAGTCAAATTCAAAAGCTTTGAGTGAATATAAATAAAAAAACTATTTTTTTTAAGATTTCCTCATAATACTATTTTTTTCGTGATTAGAAATTATATGTAATCTTGCTTTTTCAGAGTCTTGACTAAGGAACCCATCCATCAGGTTGGTACAGAGAAACCCTAATTGCAGATAGTTCGTGACATAACCCGTGTTTATCTTTTGACTTTTTCACTATTAAAACTACCACTAATTAGTACAAGTTACACATTACACACTAGCAGAGACTCGTAACAAACATGGAACAAACACAAGTAATACATTCTTCTACTTATACAATTCCAAAGTGTAGTAAGTACACATGTGGTTCCTTCAGGCTAAATAAATGAGAATAGTTTTCCTTTCACCCCAAATGAAACCACAATTTGACAACAATACTTTCTCTTTTGTTCATTAATCTTGCAATGTTGTTTGGTAATTTTTACACAAAACTAAAAAACAAATTTAGACCTATTGTTATAAAATGTTGTAACATCACTTTAAATATTTTTTATTATAAGAAACGAGGTCTTTCGACCACGAAATATAAAAATTAGGTCAATGTTAATTAGGATTACGCAAACTATACTAATAATTATATTGGTAAATATGATTATGAAATAATTAAAAATTTTATTTCTGATGTTTTTAGTTCTGGAAGGAAATGACAGTGGATTGTTTTTCGAGAAAAGTTTGTACACTGCCCGAGTCTCAGAATTGGCTCTGAGGGGTCATTTCATCGTTTAATTCCGTGCATATGACCCAGACTCTGTGGAGTCTCCGGATGTAAACATAACCGTTATCAAAGTGCTTTTGAAATTAATGAAAAAACTGGTAAGCCCCGTTTCACTATTTTATTTATTTTTTTTTTGTTTTTGTATGACTTTGTATGAGTTACGTAAAAGATATTTTGTACCCGTCCACCATCATAACAAATTTAAGCTTTTTCTCCTTTTTTACACATTTGCAAATATTAAATACCTTAAATGTCTTCAAAATTTTATCTTTTTTAAAAATCATTAAAAATTAGTTTTTTATTTATTTGAAATCTTTTATTGAATAACTTTCCCAATTGCCAGCACAACCCACACGATCATTATCAAGATAAATGATAATGATCAATCATAAAGCCTAGTAAGAAAGTGATTAAAAATGGATCTCTAAAAGAAAAAATGGCTTTTTCTTATGTATTATCACATCTTCATCCCAAACATCTGTATTGAGAAAGGAAAACTTTGGTAAACATTAGAAAGGACATTTTTATATATAATATTTTGATGATGTATTTTGTATACACAGTTCGTTCGTTCCTATTCTCTACCTTTCGTTCTGTCTTTAGGTTTTTTTTTATTAAACTACCTTATCGGCTTACTGTCCTTGACAGCTCTTTTGATTAATGATGAAAATAGAGCTAGGAAAGAAAATGAGGTTGACTCTTGGACATTTAATACTAAAGAGTAGTAGTAGTAGTTGATACAGATGATAGCTTGACAAGATTACATTAGGTCTAAAAGTTGAATCAAATTTTTTCTATTCTTTATAAGCTCTAATATGACCAATAAGTGTTAAATAATCCATGCGAAAAAATGCGAAAATTTCCAGCATTTAATAAAATACTAAAGTGTATAGAGTGCAACTTAATATTAAAAATGATGCTGACACTGATAGAAATAATATCACAAAAACCATTTTATAAATAAATTGTTCATTGTATAAAGTTGAAGCAAGGGTTCATAAAGATAAGCTAATAAAATTTTTGACAAATAGAGAGAGGTTCTAATACAATTAATGAGAATATAGTACGATAGTACTACTGATTGGTTAGGGTACATAAAACTTGGTACTTGGCGAATGAAAAAAGATAAAATGGAAACAGCACAAACCTCACAACAATATGATTAGATACATTCTTATTGACACAATCATGTATAATATTTGCAAATTATATTTATGTTTTTAATTTAAATACCTACTTCACATACCTACTTTATTACATTTATTAATATTAAAAAAGATTTGTTTTTAAAAGGCAATTACAATAAATATCCTTAACTTTTAGGAAGACTAACGAATGTCCACACTTCAAATGAACCGTCTACATGAAGATATAATATCTAGAAATTAAAGATGACGACTACAAAAACAGTCTTGTTGTTCCAGCGCTAGTACATAACGGTAATGAGCTTAACCAGGTAAGGGATAATTTAAAGTAATTTATTAAAAATGAAATTCATTAAATTGTACTATTCTTCAAAGCAATGACAATGCAATTAAATTTTGTTTTATACAGATAAGAAACCAGACGAGGAAAATAATAATGAATCCTACTTTCTGTAGTATGTAAAATGTGTTTCACTTTCCAACCTTCATGAATGCTTCATTAGAAAAAGCATCGAGAAATATGCTATTAACATATTTACAGATTATGATAAAAAATATTATACTTTTAGTTGTATTTTAATTGTTATACGTTGTTTTGTGTTAAGTGTGTTCATGTCACTCTACGGGAATAAGCAAATATTATGCTTTGTTTGGATTATTACAAGTTGTTTACAATAATATTGTATTTTGTTTATGATAAGAAAGGTTTGATTTCTATAATTATTGACATGCGTAAATGCTTACCTTTTTTCGATATGTGTGTTCTGTCTACACTTGGATATCTCTAATATTAATTACATTAAGAGTTTAAATTTTTATATAACTATATTGCGTGATTGGGTTCAAATAATTCAATTAAGGGTACTTAATTTTAAAATGGTTGTAGAATTCATGTTCATTAGGCTTGTATAGTTCACCTAGACTTTAAATGTCCCATTGTTTGCCAATTCGACATTAAAAATCAACCGTTTGACCAACTGTATTATTGACCTATTCAATTACATTACATTTTATGCAAGATCTTAATTGAAAACGTGTAAACGTCAACAATTTATTTTTTATGATTGACTACAGGTAACGAAGGACTTTTAACATTTAAAGTAAAGCAAGATAACAAAATGCATAATTTCTTACCAAGAATTCAATTTGCACACAATCAATCAATCAGTGAGTCTAGTCTGGGTAAACTTTTAACGGACACTTTGAAGGGTAGACATAAATCCAAAGTTGATTTTACATTGTAAAAATTAAACACATGAAATGAATCTATAAAATTCTATTGTTATGATGAAATTGAACATAAGAATCAAACAAAATTTACATTTCATATAATCAAGTTTCAAGTAATTAAGACACTTTAAAGAAGTTTATACATTATTCGCACGTCAACTGTACAGAATACTAATAACATTTAACTTTGAATAATATATCACTTTGTGAATTGTTCCCATTATTTTTTTGAATTGTTGTTTCCTATTCGGTTAAGATTAACAAAAAGTTGTTGTATGAAAATACATGACCATTGAACCTGATATAATGAGAATTTCTAGACGCTCTGATATTACTTGAAATATTAATTATTATCTACATATGAAAATATGACAAGTGTTGACCTGTTGGAACAGTTAAAAGTTATATTGCGTAAGTATGCGTGTTATTATGTAATTCTCTTTGTTCGGTTTCAAAGACTGTTTCACTATCTTGTCGTTCTTTTAAGGGTGCCAATCGTTCTTTTGTATAAGATAAGTAGAGTAGAATACAATAGTTTTTGACCAATAACTCAGCAACTTTCTGGACAGTTAGACCTTGATTCTGCTATCCTCTTGAAGATTCAATTATGACAAAACACATGCACAAACTCGCAAGTAGTCTTTGGTAGTCCAACAATTGTTTTCTTTTTCATAAGACTAACCTAACTGTTTTGATATCTCTTGTTCTAGTTTGGTTGGTGAATCCATTATTTGTGATGGCAGTCTTTGGTGAACAGTGAACAAAGTTTGAAATAAACTGAAGGATTGGAGTACATCGTATAACCAAGAGCAAAATAGGTAAAGTACTGTAAAATTAATTAAATTGGATTAAATTAAATATTACTTAAACTACATAAACACACTTCTCGTTCTTTTAATGCAGCTAATCGTCAGGCAACGTAGAGTAAAAATTATAAATTTCATTGTTCAAGTCGTCCATTTCCATAAAAGTTTCGTGAATGAAACCCCTGCATATCAGACAATCTAACTTTGACTATGTCATCCACTTGAAGATTCAATTATGACAAAACATCTTGATTGGCTAATAATTAACATTAAACCTTGCTAAGTTCGTAGCATGGTAAATTCATTAATAAGAAATTTTTAACTGAATCATGGTGTAAAGACATATTGGACATTCGTAGTCCAATAACTGTTGTCTTTCTCCCAAATACAATTCTTTCTCCTTCTTTTCTTTTGTTTGTCCTACAGAATGGTTTTTTGCAGTTTCAACAGTCAGGAGTGACATAAGAAATATTCACCAGTCTTTAAACGAATATAAAAATTAATCACTATCCTCACAGTCGAATCATCATATATAATAAAACGAACACAATGATGAATGAAGGACGATAAAAAACAACGAAGGAAGAGTAATAAATATACAAAGATAATGAAAGAATTGGATTAGTTGACAAATTTATATTTGATTGTTACATGCATTGATAACATAGGGACATTATAAAAAGGTATTGTAGTGAATTAAACACAGTAAAATTTCAAATTCACAAACACAAATAATTTTTTTCCACTATTGTATAAAATTTAATGTGTAAATATTCAATAGAAATTTTTCATTTTTTTATATTTTCAATGGCATGTATTATAGATTATTTACCTAACATTTCCAAAAGTTTTATTTGTAAAACTAAAAATAAAATTAAATTTACATCGTTAAATTTACAGTAGTTAATTGAAGGTTATACCTGTTGAATGAAATGCGTTTTCACTATTGGAATAATGATGAGTACTTGAAATTCAAGATAAGTCTTCTAACTGTTTTGTAACTGGTTTCCAATGTTGTGATTCTCAGAACTATATAAAGTAGGAATTAATTCAATTTAACTTAATAACTTTATAAATAGATGTCAATTTAATTTCACTTATGCTTTTGTATTTTCATTTTAAACGAAATGTAAAGTTACATTTGTATCTTACTCACTTGTACTGAACTGAAAGTAATTTTTAAGTCTAAACTAGATTTCATAACAACAGGTATGTAATGGTAAATGTTAATTATCAAGTAGTGTAATTCAAATAAAATTTTAAACACATTATTCTGCTTAGTAATACCTATCCAGCATTTCTGTAAAGCATATGTTTATAGTACATTTCAGAATTTATCAGAAACAAGCGAATGTAATCAATTTGCAACCCTGTACAATCAACTAATGAATTTCCGAAACATGGAAAAGCTGTAGAGGTAAATGGAGGATTTTTAATATTAGCCAAAACGACCTTTCATAGGTAAGTGTTCTTTTTTCGTAATTTTCTTTAATAAACAATCCTTTCTACATGTAGAAGATGTATTACTTAATTTATATTAAGATGGTAAATAAATCTCGTCATCGTAAATGGATTCAATATTTATAATTTAAACGTGTCAAGAATATATCAAACAATCGAACGGAGAATACAATCTGTAATATGACACTAATTAAAATTTACATATCGTTTTGTTATCAATATTTATGTTGACACTCAATCATTTAAAATATACACAATTAGCCGTATCAGATAATAAACATAGAGGCCATATATAACAACTAATAACAAATTTGGCTTATATCTTGTAAAGTGACACTATTGCATCATTAGGTAAGCGAGTCTTTGAAAAAACGACGCGTTTTCGAGAAAATTATTATCAATTTTGCTTCATAAAGTATTCAAATAGTTTATTCCTACGTTTTGTTGCACTTAAGAAAAAGATTGTTTAGGCCACAAAGTGAAAATGACATATAATTTGGCGTAGATGAAAGTTTTGATAATTCATGATTTCTCAAATTAATAAACTTATTGAAAACATCTGTGACTATTGACCTATATTGTGCAACAAGTAAATATTTTACTCTGGATTTGATGTAATACAAAGCTTTATAAATCTCTTTGTACAACTCCTCTTGTCTAGTCAACAAAATTACAAAATTTTTGCTTGGAACGAAAAATTATTTCTAATAATTCAAATTAGCAATCCCTTCTCAAAACTTAACTTAAATATATTAAGGCAGCTATGTAAAGTGTTTGCTTTTTTGTTTCGTCCAATGTAATCTATTTTAACAAGAGTATATCTTCTCATTTGAAAATTAAGTTCTCAAAAAAAAAAGCAATTAATGTTCATTTTATAATTTTATTCTGATCAGTAACAAATAAAATAATTGCATTTCTTCTAGTATGATGTTACTTCCTAAGCTAGTATTAGTAAAAGGAATTTAATAACTAGGTTACATTTTTCTGGATTGGAACTTTTTAATTAGATTAATAAGTGATTTATGAAATTGATATTTTTTTAAGGACTTAGCGAGTGTGTTGAAAATTGTAATTTTGCAATTTAACCTTCTGAAAGAATTCGAACAATATCTTTCAAACAAGTTCATATTATATCGTAAAGGCCATAATATTACAAAACTGTTAATTTTTTTAGTCTAATAACACTTTAACGTTTACATACAGGTACTACTAGCAATTTAATCCTTTCAAAAATGCTCCTACAATAGTAGTCAAATTATTGCATGACGTTCTTGTTTGTTACCTTTTCAAAATCCCAATTATTATTTCACATACGGTATTATTGTAATTGGTTTACTATTACCGTTGAGAAAGTGATGTTAAGAAGCTTATGCACCATCACCACTATCTATTTTTTTTGTAACCTATCTTTACCCATTACATCATTATTTTTGTAGCACGAATATTCTTTAATCCAAAAAGGACCTTTAACTTTTATTCATAGACAGTCTAAACTGGAGTCCAGACAGAATCACTGTTCTCTCGCTTGCTCTCTCGCTATCCGTATTCCCTTTGCTTTGTCTCATCAATAACAATTTAGAGTGTTGAGAAATGCCTTGCATTTCATTAACTCGACAACAAAAGAATAATCAAGCTGTTTAGTCTTATAATATTTATTTAAAATTAGTTATTGGTTTTTTATTAAATTTGACTTATACAATAATTATTATGAAAGCATTTTTAATTATAATTCAATGGATTTCATAATAATCTTAATCTACATGTATTAAACATAAAATACTAATTCCAGTACATTACTTTTTTGAAGTAAGTAGAAGAAAATGTTTTTTTATTATAACTAACTGACTAACACCTAATTACAATATATGTAATTAGTTGTAAAAGTAAAGTAATTATAAATTCATTTTATAACTATACTGTTACGTTTATGTATGGTATTGTTGAAAATACTAAATGATATTTTACAAATAATTAATTATCAATGATTAAAATAAGCTACACATAAAAATTTAATCCTTTAATATTTAATTTCTGATGAATCTCTTCTCAAACAAAAGATAATAAAATTGAAATAACTATAATTCATTAAACTATTCAAAATTATATAAATAATTACTTATATGATGGCTTTATTTAATGTATTTTGCAAAGTTTGTTTTAATTAAAATGAATTTAATAACTTATAAATTGTTTGCCTCTCTAATGCAGAATTCATGAGAATTACAAAAAAATCTTATACGTATCAAAAAAACTGAAATTAAGCTTTTGATAATAATATCCTACTTACAAAGTTGAGTAAGGTAAAACGCAAAGGGTTTTATATAAAATCCTTGGATTATGACTTTGATTTTTAACAGTTTATGTTGTAATAAAAATAAAAACCCAAGAATGATGACATTTAAATTTCCTTGAAAGCATTTTCTATTTTTAAAATTCATTGTACTTTACCAATTTCCAATTTTTTTAAAGATGACAACAAGGTAATAATATGAAACACCTGTGTAGCAAAATTGGGGCTGTGTAATGTATTTTAAAACAAATGAAGTTGAGGAATTATATGACAGTAATAACCATAAAAACTCATTCAATGACCTTTAATTTCGAATAATTTTATACCATTACACAAAAAAATTAAAAATAAATATTGAAAGAGAAACAAATATTCGAAAAACTAATTGCATTACAAGATTAAACACTAAAATGTTCGTTTATTATACAGTAAATTAAATTATGCTTAAATAACTTAAAGTAGTTAAATCTCTTTAGATTCAATTACGAACTTTAAGAAGTTCCCCTATTATCATCCAATTTTATAAAGTACTCTATTTTGAGAGCAAACTATAATTTCAATTAGTACTTAGGAATACAGTATTGTAAAACCATTGTTGTCTGTTACGATATACCGTGAACCACAAATTAGAAGAACTTTTAGAATGAACTGAATCTCGAACTAACTTCCAAAAGACTACCACGTTTTATATTTATTTTTCGTTTTCATTTACGCTTTAACTTTTTAATATTTATACCAAAATGTCCATTTTAAAACTTTCCATGAAAAAACAACTACCTTTTTTTGGGTTTGAAAAAATATTGGTACATTAGCTTGTATTTTGATTTTTACAGTATTAAACACTTCAAATTCGATTTGTAATTGACACATAAATTGCAGTTGTGAAACTGCAAAAGTAAAAAGTATATATTAAAACCAAAGAATAAAGCTAATTCCAATGTGAATCATAAAAAATTTTAATTGAATACAAAAAGTAAATGTGGGTAAGTAATAGTCTACTTTTAAAACTCGGATTTCTAGTCATAAAAATGACATTAAAAAAATATTTTACCAACAGGTAGGAAATAAAATAATATCGTTGGTTGAAGATTTGTCATAAAACATCAAGTATTAATATGCCAGGTGTTGAATTCAACATTAAGCAAAAACATAATGACGCCTTTTTTAGACAAAATAATTATTTTTGTTATCAATTAGAATTTTTTATAAGATATTGCCTATAATATAAAAGAGACTCACTCTACTATGTACCTCCTTCCTGAACTGATCTTTTATCAATCATATTCTGAATAGTTATTCTGAGTTTAATGTAAAACTACGACACAAGAGGTACAAGTCTTTAAATTCAACTCCTAATTGAAGCTAGTTATGTAAATTAAATTAATTGTAAAAAAGTACAGTCGATACTATTTGGAAATTGTTTGATTTTCGTTTGTTTTAATTGTTATAGGTGCAGATTCAGTGACTTGAATTTCTAATTACAGATAAGAACTCAAGGCAAATGTACTAGTGTAAAGTTTCTTGTTTTTTTTTATCCGAGAATTTTTAGAGATTTCAAGAATTTAGAGATAATGATAAGGTAAGGTAAGAAGATTTTGATTTTAATTTATATGCGTTTTCATTTGAGTTTGTTAATATTGTTTTTAAAATTATTAGAAGGTGATTGCGCTTATCATAAATTATTTTATTTTGATCTTCTTTTATGAATTCTGTAATTTGTTTTAAAATCAAAATAAGCAATTTGTTTAAGTGTTGAAAAAGGTTTATTTCAGACATATATGCTTCGATAAATATTTAGTAATGAAATTTATTTCACGGGCCTCCTTTTCTTTTTCTAAAATAAATACAAATTACACACTTCCGTTTAGACTTGAACAAGAAAAAACTTTTTATGGTTTCATACACAAGTTATGAAATGTAAAACCCTACTTATCCTATTATTTTTTGAGATGTTGAAATTTAATTTTGTTCTTGATCTGTTTTTTAAAAATTATTTTACTAGAAAATAAAAGGGTTTTTTACATGGAAAACAATAAATAGGGGTATCCATTAATTAAAACCATACCGCGTCTCAATAAAGTGGGATACACCTTCAAGATTACATTGAGGTCCCTGCTGAGGTCAAAGGTACTGTGTCGAGAAGATCCTCAATATTCTAGTTCATCAAGCAACTATAAAAGAAGAGTAAAAAGATTTAAGGTTTGAATATAGAACACCTTTCCTTTTTATTCGTTTCTTTGTCTGCGTTCCCTAAATAATATATTGCTTTTGGCTTGGAAACGGTTTTGGCAAAATCGAAAATAAAAAAACATTCAATTTAATTTGCCAAAAGTTTACCCTAGTGCAATACTGTACAATAATTAAAAATCTTTCATTGTGTATAATCAGATAAAATTATCAACTTTAATTTGCTTGAAAACCCATAAACCATTAGTTTATTTATGTAGGAAGGGATAAACATTTTGTTATTCATTTAAGAAGAAAAAGCTAAAGTAGTCCAAAGTCAGAATACAAAACTGAAGCATAAAAAAGGTAATTCTTTATTTCATGTCAAACAACAAGTAGTACTATTCTATAGTTTATTCTGAATTTGGTTGACGACGAAAATAGTTTCAACAAAAGACTAGGAGTTTATATTTTTATTATTTCCTTTTTTTTACTATTGTTAAGCCTTTGTAAATTTTAGTTTATTAAACTACCTAAACATATTAGCAAAAGTGTTAATTGTATAACAAAACCCGTAATAAGCCTAATAACTAACTATGGAATCTCCAAACATAAATGTTAGTACTATTAAACTTCCAACTCAAACTACGTCCTCCAAAAAATCTCCTCCTGTCCCACCAGCTACATCAAAAACCTACACCAAGGTTCTCACTAACGTGAAAATGGTCGTCACTTCTCAAACACAAGCACCCACTAAAAAAAAACCTAATCCCATCCCACAAACCACAATTACATTTGAAATCCCCCCAGTTGCATCCCTACTCCCAGGTCATACATATGAATTTAAATCTCCAATTGAATCATCTGAGGAAAGCAGTACAACATCAAAAACGAACCCACACCATGTTAATAAGAGAGCAAATAATAGATCCTCTCAAAGAAATTCTTCCCAATCTAAGAGTCCTGGACGACCTACATACTTTTTTATGCGGGATGCTGGACCAATGTGTCAAATAATGTGAGAAAATAATAAAGATATTCAAATGTAATACCTTATCACTATTAGTGGAATTAGAAAATGGAACTGTACTCGTGAAAGTGTCATAAATAAACATAAACAAAAATGGTAATGATGAAATTAAAATAATAAATAGTGACATTTATCTCTTAAAAAATTAAACAAGTATCATAGACTTTGGATAAAATAAGAAAATATAATTTGTGGTTATGTTTCTCCGCTATTATGGAACAATTTTACAGGAAATATGTGTGTAAAAGATGTTTGATCCCTACGTGTTTGGTAGAGATTTTCCTCATCAAACACAAAAGTTTGGAAAACAAAAGTTGAAAAATTTGGTTTTAAAAATACATTTCAAACATACTTAAAATTCTTTTACGAATTTCAAAGAATACATTCATCATCCCTATTGAATATATTATTTTAACTTTTGTTTATTCTTTGTCGTCCATACACTATTGAGGGACTACTTTGTCTCCTCTCCTCATTTAGTATTGGAACAACTTGATATTTCCTGTTACCGACTTCAAAAATCAAGAAATGGTTGGCATTGTCACAAATTTGTTTACAAATCTGATAACCATATCTAGCAGTTACAGAGAATATGGCCAATTTTAAAAGTAATTGTTTCTATTTTTTTTGTAAATTGTAAGTTTCACTCATATAATAACATGTTCATTTTAGGTTTAAAAGAGTTGGTACTAGGGAAAAAGACAAGTCAAGTCGTACCTTCAACAAACACAGAAACAGGCTTCATTGTGAATGTACATTTGGCTCATACTTGACTTTGCAGATGCAAATCTCTTAAAATTCTAACTTTCTCCAACATACAAGTAAGCATGCTGTCTATATCATTAAAAATCAAATTCTAAATGTAGTTTAATATTTTAAATTTTATAATAACAGGTCAGCCCTATTAAGTTCCAACGTTTGACACCGTTTGGCATAAAACCAAGCCGAATCTATGCATAAATCAATTTTTTAAAAGTCGAATAAGTACATATTCACTTATACGTTCAATACTTGATTTATTAAAAATTTTGGATGAACAACGGACTGAATCAATTTTTTTGTTTGTACAATCCTTCTAATAAGAGTTGGGCTAATGTTGGTCATGGAAAATAGCCTCGTCATGATTCAAAGTGTAAAAAAAAGTACTACAATTAGTATTCTGATATATTATAAAAAATGATTGTTGTGTAGAAATAGAAAATATATATCATTTATCGATTGTTATATACACTTTGGTACTCTGAACATTCAAGATATTTAAATTAATTTAATAATTATATGCATTTAATGTAAATAGTTCATACACATTTTGAATTTCAACTCTGGTAACTGACACAAACTTATTTTTAAAACATTTCTTATTAATTTTTATGCTGTATTTAGCTTCAAATTTAGTTAAAATTATGTTATAATCATAACCAAGTTATAACTATGTAATAAACTGTCTTCATCATATTCATTGTGTGCTTAGTTACATGAGTCTTAATTACTATAGGATTTACCTTACCTAACTTTAGCGGACATAATTATGCTGACCTAGACATTAGAGTATAGTAATATCGGCAGATATAAAGCACAGAAAGGTTTTAATTTGACTATAAAGTCGTAGGATTGATTGTTTGTACAGTTATAGTTAGATCTAATACTATTCACCTTCTATAAAACTGATAACATGTTTATTTAAGAAAAATTTGCTTTGTTTTTAAGGCAATAAAAATCGATGTGAGAAACGTAAAAGTTAATACAAAATATTTTGTGTCTGTAATACTTTGAAATACCTTCTCACAATAGGTTTTCGTTTAATACTGCTTTTAAAATTCGTGAAAGATTTTGCCAAAATTATTCATTAAATACTCTCCAGGGCCTTTCAATTCATATCTCTCGCTGGTGACTGAATATTTCATTTTGGGAGGATCCCGTTTTTTTCCTTGGACTAAGCTTTATTGTAAAAACCCTTGTTTTGTGCTTAGTTATCCGCAAATATTACTATCGCTGGCATTCCTTTTTCTACTACCCTTTCAGTAAATTTTATAATTCTTGCATTCATAATCCAATTTTCTCATTCTTTTATTAGTTTATTTTTAGGTACCCTAAATCCTTGAGTATAACACGAGCCCGTACACGTATTTTCGTAGGTCTTCTTATACACTTTAGTATGTAAATCAATTTCACAATTCCTATTTAAAAAAAAATGAACACTTTAAAGTTAGCTACTATATTTGTCAAGAATAAATAATTTTGCTCGAAATTGAGCTCGTTGTCTACTTTTTTAATTTCCATATTCTTTTGTGAAGCAATCAATTAAAAAGCATATAATAAACAACAAAAAATGAATTACAATAATTTGGTTAGAGGTACGAAACGTTTCTAGTAAATTATTCGCGGTTCAAAAAAAATTCAATCTTTAACACAACCAACCTATTGTCATATTTTTTTTAAAAAACAAAGTTATATTTTAGATTATATTAATTACTGATTTATTCCTTCTATTTAAGAAGTGTTTGAATAATTTCATATTTACTATTAGCTAATTTCTAACCAAAATGAATAATATAAACTATTTACTTTGTACTTTGATTGATTGATTAATTTTTAATTTTTATATTTAACGTCATCCTTTGGCCCCTAATACATTTGACCCCTCCAAATTTACTTAATGTTTGTCACTTTACCCACTGCAAGAGCTTTAAAAGGGCTATTTTTTCTGATTTTACACCTCCTAGCATTTTACATCATCCGACATTATAGATCTTAAAGGTTGTAACGTGTATGCTATTGCCTACTTGTGACCTGAATTCCCCTGAGACAGGCTTGACCGTGTCAAAGGGCCTTTTTATGAGTTTATGAGAGAAATGGGGATGTGAATGTGTAGTGAATTTAAGATTTTATTTATCTAATAGGAAAAAGTTAACCTAAGACAAAATCTAGAGAAGAACTTACAGAGTTGCTTCTGGGGAGAGAATTGTAGACTGAATGAGTCGAGAAGAGAAGCTTCTCACTCTTATTACTTTTCGTCTAGCATAAGAGGAGTATCCTTCTTATGCTAGGATAACGAATGCCAACTTGAGCGTATGTGAAGCTTGTGCACTGCATTCACATACCTTCAGGTTGCAAGGTCAAAGGTCATCACTAATCGACAAACTCATCCCGTGCAAGACACGGGCTAAAGTCTAGTCTTTAATAAAGTTACAGTAAGAATACGTAAAATGTTCCCAGTAAGACTTACACACCCTTAGAGTCATTAACGAACGTGATTAACACCCCAAGAAGAACCCTTAACAAACAGAATTCAAATATATTGTTTCTGTGTAAAGTTAAGATATGGGTACTTAAAAAGTGGCTTTAAAGGGTATGGGTCCTTAGTGTTCCTAAATAACTCTTATCATTACCTTGTAATCCATAGTTATTAACACCAATGCATGCGGCACTCTAAAGAACCCTCCTTGTATCCAGCAATAAGCACATTAATGCATTTTTCAGATGTAAATTGAGTGAAAAAAGCAGCTAAATGAATGCAAAAAAATTGACGCAGGAGAGACTCAAACCCCCTTCCGATTGAGTAAGGGGTAGGTGCCTTGACCATAGGCACACTTCAGTCATAGTTGGAATGATAGAAGAGAAAGAGTAAGTTGAGTTGTTTATTATCATGCATTCCCTGCTAACCATAGGGAAAAGTGGTTTTAGACCTGTGACCTGCGGCGGGGTCATTTTAGGGATTAACGAAGGGTGAAATTTATTGGCAACTTTTTCAGTTTTTTCGAATGAGGTATTTTGTGTTGCTGTAAACGGACATGTTGTACGGACGAATGTGTTGCAATCATCACTAGTAATAAATATTATTGTCAATATTAAACCCAACCCTAGCATCGGTGCCCATCCCCATAATTTTTTTTGAAAGCTTCTAATATTTTGACAAAGATAATTTTATGAAATTTTTTAATTATTAAATAATACTCATAATCCAAGTCAACTCTTTGCGTTAGAAACTGATAAATCATGAAAAAAAAAGAGTAAAGTGATGATTATTGTCTTATCATTGTATAATTTCTCAATTGTCTAATTCATGTAACTATACTCACAAATGCAGCAAACTGTGTGACCCAGTTTAATGTAAATATATAAGGCACTAGTTTTATGATTTTCATAAAGGTATCTAAACCAGAGTTCCAAAGTAAAAACAGAATGAGATAAAACAATTCAAGAGTATTTCATAATTTTAAAATGTTATATATATTGAAACTCACGAGAAATTTATACTCACTCAAGGGATATCTAATCATTATGAGCTTTCATTTTTATGTTTATCATATTATTAGTTATTATACTGATATTGCACGATATTTCACGAATTTATTCTAAAGTAATCGTTCTAAAATGCCCTTAAATGCATTCAAGATAAGCTTTTATTTTTAAATGTTGTGTAATGTCTGGGCCGCTATGTCGCATGTAAATCTGGTCATTCCTTCTCGTAATTTTGTGAACGGATATTATCTGCCTTCAAATTGATAAAAATTGTTATCTGTCTAAAAATTAGTGAACCAACGAACGGACGGAATTTATTCTGTTGTTTGTTCTTTTTTCCTTTTAATGTTTTTCAATCTAAAAGTTTGGACTTGTCTAATTAAAAGACTGACTCATTGATTTGATAACTGTGGCCAAGGTATTAGAAAAAAATCTGATTGAACAAATTTATTTAAAAATTACTCAAACTACTATTTTTCAGAATCCAAATGGTAAACTTAGGTAAGTGTTTTTTCTAAAATTCTCAAACAAAGTGGATATCAAGATTAAATTTGATTATATTGAATGGTCAAAAGAGTCATACTTTGTCATACACTTGATATATCCTCTACATGATTCAATATAGAGCAAAGAGGAAAATGTACCGTATACCAAGCTCTATAGATGACATTGTATGATTTGCCTTTTGAATGCTATTATGCATGGATATACTAAAGAGATTTTACAAACATGTCACAATTTAATTTTTTAAATATTAAGACTAACTAAGAACTCATCTATCACATAAGCTCAATAAATATATCATTTGCGAAACAAAACCGTAGAATTTGCATGTTTTGTAAAAGTTCCAATATTTTATGGTTATCTACAAGTATTTTTACGAGGAAATCAAAACTATTAGTCATGAGAGGTCAAGCTGATAGTTTTAGACTAAATCCGACCTTGTTTATTACATGACATTCTTAAATGTAGTGTGTAGGCAACACAAAGTTGAAGATTGCATATTTTGTAACAAGCCAACCATACAGTTTTGCATTAAATACGAGCTGTTTTTATCACATGAATTTTTTATCAAAGCAAAACAATTGAAATTGCCTATTTTTTAAGACGGCTTTTTGCATACATGGGTATCTATACTCTTAAATAGGTTTATGTTAGTTGTCAAATTACAATTTGTAAAAGAAATGATACCTCATATTCTCGAAATTCATAAGTTTCAAATGGTTGAGTTTCAAAATAAATGTTTAATGTATTGAGGAATGCAGTTACTGTTTCTTTTATAATTTTTGATTGATTGATATTAATATGAAAAATTAAACACTTTGAGATGAAAAATTTGTAGTTTTAACAAATTAAGCTATAAGAAGCATAATTGGGTCACTTTTCAAAGATAAATTAAAAACATTTATACATTATCAGTGGTAAATCCAATTTCCAATACGCTGAGCTGGAATAATTATTGTAATTTAAAATAACATAATGAAATTTACTATGGTATGGAAAGAAGTTCGATTCAAGATGATGACTTTTGAAGACAAAAATTTTTTACATTTCCGTTGTGGTATCCTACAAACAGAAGCATTAGTTTTGTGGTAGTTGGAATGATTTTTTAGATTTATAAAGAAAGAATAAAAACTAAAATACCAACTATTAATTCCTGTTGTGTTCAAAATTTGTGTGCCTACTAATACTCGTTCTTTTCTTATACGAGTTTAATTTATTCCATAAAAATGCTTGATTGGTGGAAATAAAATCCTTCTGCAATTTTGAATTACTATTTGATACCTTTTTTCCAGTAAATCTCATTCTTGCAGGAAACACGTACACAGTCAATACTTCATCTTCTTACATTATTCCAAAAATTCAAGTTGAGACAAAAAAAAAAGGAATAAATTTTTAAATCAATGTCCTACATCGTACCTATTTACTCATTTCTTGAAGACTAATCGCTATAGGGGAAACATAATTGATTATGATAATGAACCTAATGAGTAAATAAGAGATCAGTAGGTCAAAAAACACAATTTATCCAAACAAATTTTAGTATTATTTATTTATTTCGTATTGTAATCTTTTAAAAATAATGAACAACTTTAATTAATTAATTGCTCATACAAAAAAGAGATTGCCACTTTTTCTTTTCTTTTGTTGTTGTATACTATGAAACACAAATTCAATTCTATCCTTAAAATTGAAACATTACTAACATTGAAAGTAAAATTAAAATATTATGTATTGTATTTTGTTGGTTTAGAAGTTTAGAATTAACTTAGTAGAAGTATTCAATTATTCAGAGAATAGTCAAAGTAGAATTTCAGCAAACAAACAACATAAAACTGATGTACAAATCCTCTAAATTGATGTACGAAAAAAACAACGCTGCTACTACTGCCCATCTCAACAATAGATGTAATAGATTGATAGATTTTAGGTTTTGAAACACTGGATAACAAAGACTGGGATTTGGTACAGTTTACAGATGCAAGTGGCCCTTGCTTTCCATTTGCGTGATATGCATACATAACATATTCTATTAGAACAAGAAAGAATAACGTCATTTTTAAAAGGATAGTGATGTTCCGTGCGTGTACGGTCAAGAGCCCGAATCACGAATCTCGAAAAGGACAAAACCTCGAATTAAAAACCTCTAAAAAAAAATCTCGAATGCAAAAAGAATCTCAAACGACAAAAATATCAAGTCCACAGTTTTTTTTAATACTACTCAGTTTATTTGATAAACATAATGCTTTTTTACAAAATATAGAGTATTTAACAATTTCCCCGCATTCTACTCCGTAATTCGTGTTAAAACTGATGATGATCTGGTAGTAAGGAAGGTAAAACTGGCCAAAATGAAGAGGCATTGCAAATTTGCATTGCTATTGTCAGTTTCAATAATTAATCTGCATGATATGCTATGACAAAATGGGGTTTATATGAAAAAATTCCAATTCGATATTTTTGTCATTCGAGATTCTTATTTCATTCGAGGGTTTTTTTTCGAGGTTTCTAATTCGAGATTTTGTCCTATTCGAGGTTCATGATTCGAGATCTTGTCCGCCAACCGTTCCGTGAGGTTAAGTGTATGGTGCGTGGGCAAAGGTAGTTATATAAGAAGTATTACCAGTTTCTGAAAATATTTGTCCGACTATCTGCATTCGGAAATTAAAGATCTCGATCTGGTTCACATTAATTATTTTGTATTTATATCTCCAAAGTTCCACAGAACATTTTAGTCCAACTAAGTTCAAGTAAAATAAAAGTATTTTTCAGGAAAAAAAAGAGATAATAAAAAACAGTAGAAGAAAGTAAAAGATTATAAAAATTAAGTTTGTCAATTTCAAGCAATTTTCATTTAAGTGTAACTGTAATTGAAGGTGTTAAATGCTCGACTAATTATCACTGATAGTATGAGCTTCTAATAATTATCGTGCTGTTCAGGTGCGAGTTATCTAATGAGTCTATGATTTATTTGTCTGTTGTTTCACTTTCGCTAATAATTTCGATGAGATGAATATCTGCTCAATCTTATGAGTCAGAGATATAATAAAAGAAATGCAGGTTTAGTCCACAAACAATTTCTTAAATAAACAATTTATTTATTTTATATTCACTCAATTCAATTATTATATACATGAAGAAACAATAACTTTAATTAATGGGTTTTAATAACCACCAAATAATCCACAATCCAAATCTAGGGATTTGCCAATATTAATTTTTATTATAATTATCCGACTTGGGATCGTTGAGATCCATACACTTTAGAGTCCAAAGTGGTACTAGAGTTTTACTCTGACTTTTTCACTAAAGCTAAAAAAAAAGTCTTTTTAGCAAGCTCACAGGTCATTCACTTAAACTGCCTTTTCACCAATCACAATTCACAATTTATTTTCAAGTTCAATTTCAAAAGAAACACCAAGTAATAGGATGACACAATACAAAATAATGTCACCAAAAAACATACTGGAGTTTTGCACCCTGTCTTTCCAGACACAATATTATTAAATACACCAAAATATCATATGAAAAAAACTATAACTCCTGCCCTGCACATCATCACCTCGTGCATTTAGCTTTTTCCCTATACCTTATACTAAGATAGGTAAGTTAACGTCTTTTGCGAAATTCCACTCAACTCTAATTCCTATCTTACACTAATATTTACGGGACACATAACAAACCCATACTAACCATATATGGGCCCTTGATTTCTATTATTCCCGTTTTCCCCTATGACCTAGGGTGAAACTAACAATTTTAATGAATAGAGAATACATTATTCTATTATGTAAAAACATTAGTTTAGTCATAACTATTTTCAT
>JAQGAA010000645.1:0-20590 GCA_034696425.1 Isotoma viridis
CTGCATACTCATTTGGGATCAGTCATCACTTTTTCACTCAAAGATGTTCTTATTGTCCAATTAGCTTTCAACGCTTGTTAAAATTTTAGATCAAAAGGACGCCAATTTATCGCTTACTCCGTTAATAAGAGTACACGTGCACGGGGGTAGCGTCAACATATAACGTTTTTAATGTGTGAAAAGTCACATTTGAAAATACAGATTTATGATTTAATAGTTATTTTTCTTGAGATAGAAATGACTTTACCAATCAGGTTGTCAGCTACAGACAGAATGGCTTAATCTAAAACTCTTTAGTCTGAGGATTTGTTAGTTGATAGATTTTTTAATTACCAACAACAACAGTTTGGACTTTTGGAAAGACTTTAGTTGAATATCATTGGATATTACTTATTGAAAAATATATGGAACGATGGACTTAAATAATTAAAGACTTAATATTAAAATTAATCGGTGATTAGGTTAATATTTAGATGTGCGGTGCATTTACGGTTATCAAGAGTGCAAAAAATATAGTCTCTAGGCAAAAATTGTAAATAGGTTTGTAAGCGTTTTGTTTTGTTTTAGCAATTAAAAAAAATCGGAGTTTTAATCTTTGTTTACATTTTAATAATCAAATAAAACGACTAATAATTAGCTTATCAAGACGCAAATTCATAAAGCACAGTTACAAATTGCTTTTTGTATCACTCAAATTTTGATCAATTTGAAAATCTGATATATTTTTCTTCTGATTCTTCTTGAGAGAATCGTTTAAATGATTAAAGTTAATTACAAATGTATGTTGGATTCGCCATTTTCTCTAGCTGTTTGACATATGACTGGATCTGCTACAACTCTAACTACTCTTTTATTTACAATTTCGCAGGGTCTGCTACCCCGGACTTTTTTCTACCTTTTTTGTTTAAGGCTTTTTAGGTTTTTCTGGTTTTTGGGTTTAATTTATATTCTATTAAGTATTACACAAATTTAATGATTATTACAATATCTTGATAAATAATAATGAAAAAAATGTTCCACCACAATATAATTAAATATAACCAAATTTGAAATAAATGATTCTTGTAAAGTTAGTTATGAATCAAAAGCTATTGTAATAAAAACTGAAACTCATTAAATTCCATGATGAGTATGATGAGACATTTAGAATCACGTCATAAGAAGTTCGACGATCAATGTACATAAAGAGTAGGCATTCAAGGGTCTAGTTTGTTTGTATAATTTGATAGTTTTTATGATGTGAGCCCTTCGAGATTTTATTTTTTCATCATCTGATATGATTTGTTAGTTATTCGTTTATTGCACTAGCACCTTTAATTAATAATTGTAAATTAGTGTGCGCAATTAGATGAGAGGGACGAAGTTGATATTAAATGATGATGGTAGAAACTTGGAGTGAAATGAAAATGGGGATAACTTTCCCTTGAATTATGTCGTTTGATACGGCCGACACTAGATTCATCATTGAAGGGGTGCAAAGGATTATTTCGAAGTACTTGATTAACAATTGAGAATTTTTAATTGTTACGTAGTATGTACTTTGTTTTTTAGTACTGCACTGCAACTATATTTAAGGATTTTGAAATTTGACATTAAAAAGAAAGAAGGTCTCTTGGGCCTCTCGCTTTAAAAACAAGTCACAACCTTTAAAGATTGCATAATAGTGCCAAAAGTTCAATTTATAACCTTTATGTAAATTACGTTTAGACAGGAAGTTTCACAGGTAGTGGTCTGACTGGCCCATCCGGACCATAATGTTTTTCCGGAGTTTAATAGCTTTAAATACATCACAAAATATCCTATTATTATTACAAATTTTGTTTGTTCTTTTGTTGCTTCGCCGTTGGAGGATTTTTTAGGTACATTCTTTTGCGTCCTTCGCTAGGAGGAAATGGGCAATGGGCTTCAATGTGTCTCAATGGGTAGCAATTATGGCATTGTGTTGTGTTAAGACGAAGGAATATTGCATGACCTTCTCTAAGACTTCTCAGTAATGTATGTTCTTGCCCCTAATGAGGGTTGGAAGGGGGAAACTTTGCATGAGACAAGTTTCGAATAATTAAAAATTGATAATAATTAGAGTATTAATAATATAATAATACCAACTGTCAAATTAGACCCTTAATTTTTTCAGTAGAAAAGACAAAAGATGATGTTTTTCATCCTTACTACATCCATGTTCCCAAAAGTTTATCGAGGTTGGCTTTAATTTAAGCTCAAGATTGGCTACTTGGCGGTTGTTCATTCTCTTTATTGAGATAATTCGTCTGCAGTTATTATAATAATTATATTAATTGAAATTTTTTGTCCTTGCTTACAATAGGAACTTAAGCATGTAATGATCTGTCTTTTCTCGCTTATCATGCATTGTCGCATCTTGAATGGGTAATAGAGTTCGTAATCTTCGGCCTTAATACAATCGGTCTTGGTTTTCTTGTCTTAGACCTGCTTTCATTCCCTCAGATCTATAATCATGACCTTGGGCTTTTTTTTGCGTGGGGAATTATGTTTTTTTGCAGTAATTCAGAAATTTTTTATCTGGGCATTTTACTTTGTCAAAATATCATTTTTGTTGTGAATAAGTACTTTTATTTTTTTTTGTGTTTACCAAGTCGGCTCACTTTTGAACTGCTTCGTTCCTAATTTTTTATTATTATTTATTTATTTATTTATTTAAATGATTCACCCATCTCCCTTCGGGCTTCCACCCATGGAGCTTGACCCCTTACAGATCCCGTTAACTTATAAATTATACTTTATAAATTTTGAAAGGAAACTATTCAAATTTAATCAGGCATCTCAACGTATGTTTATTTACACTAATTACTTTTAAATTGTGATTCTTAATTGTGATATTATTTATTATTTTACTCTTGTTATAAACTATTTTAATAGGGAAAGAAACACAACTTGAAAGCAGATGCTCAATCCGGAAGTACAGTTGAAGGATCAACGTCAATGTACGTGAAGGGTAGCAATCGTCGGTCTGATTCTTATCAGCTTCAGTCTGATCATGCTGTCCTGGAGATGTATGCCGAAGGTTTGCCGTTTGATTTCGTAGAAAGATTTAGTTTTTTAAATATGATTCACTATGTGAATCCAACCGTTAATGTTAAGACTAGGGCTGGATATAAGAAGAGGCTGGTAACGAGTCCTCAAAAAAGATAGGCCGGCGAACCGGGATAAAACAGTTTCGCTGAGACAGTCTTTTACTCTATTTTTTCCACTGCTCCAATATTTCAGATTCCTTTCTTTCTTTTTCGATATGGTTTTCTGGATTGATTTATAGGGTCCATCCTCCTCGTCACTGTCAGTCGTTGGTGGTGTTGGTGTAAGGTTGGCCGGTCTACCTGATGTTATTGAGGATGTGGATGGCCTCACATGTTCATAGCGACCCAAGCGCCGACGACTGAAATTGAAAATATAATTTGTTTTGTTTTAAAATTAACTACTAAATACTTATCCCTATTGCCGAGATCATTTTGCCTTATATTTACACGACTACCTGAAGGTGTAGATGACAAATTTTGATGAACTGAACTTTGAATCCTACTACCAGCACCAGCATACTTTTTCTTCGATCTTTCGGCGAACAAATCATTATCTTCATCTTCTTCATCTGACGACATTCCTGCAGGTAATCCTCCATGGCATGCTGGTTTAGCAGCAATCAACCATGCAATAAACATTATACACAGAAACATTTTACCGTATCAACAAGACGAAGACTAGAATCTAAAACAAATTGTCTAATATAATGTATACATCTCGATCTACCTTAAGTTTTAGACGGACCAGCAGTGGCTAGTTGGCAGTTAAAATGAATGCTTAAATCCACTGTGGGTAGGATGGTAAAGCGTATTGTCGTCGCTTTGGACGGTGCTCCATTCGTCGTTTCTGTCATCGATATTATTAATATCTTCTGGAATGGATTCTGGAAGAGTTGCCGGCAATTCTTGTGCAGCTGATCGATTGCAAAGATTTGTTATCTCATGGCAAACATTTCGATCTCGACCCCCAATGGCAGACCCAACTAATTAACGAAATCTCGGATTAAAAATTATGAAAGTGAAAATTGTAGAAATGTTCAATAAATTATTGGAAAATTCCAACCGATTTAAAAAAGTCCAAATGCTAAATGTAAACATTTGCAATAATGTTTTGTAAAGTTTACTCGTGTAACGAGTTAATGAATTCCTTCTTTTATTGTACAAAATCATATAGACTAGAATCTGAAGTTCAAACCAACCTTTGAAATTAGAAGTACAATCAGGGTCTGCAGGGTCTGCTACCCCGGGTTTTTTGGGTCGTGGGTTTTTTGGGTATTTTTTGGAGTTGGGGTTTTTTGGGTTTAATTCAGTTATAAGCTTTGAAATTGAAATTTTGACAACCTGTCAATCTCAATCGATTTTTCTCATCGAAATACATCCGATTATGCATCTTTTCCTTCAAAAAGTTAAAAATTGATATTTATGGGTTTTTTCTTGGCATAGAGTCTATTTTCTATGACTCTTGGCAAAAAAAACAAAAAACAAAGGGTTCTTGGGTTCTTTTTTTCAAAAACACTGGGTTTGTTGATCCCTGAAGTACAATAACTTTTAAGCAAGTATAATTCTCTAAATATTGTGCACTGTATACGCATTTAAAATTTGATATGCGTGTTATTTACCGCATGTAATACTTGAAACAATGATTGAATTTTAATAAATTTTATTGGCGTTTTTATGAAATTTTATTGCAGTTTTATTACTAAAATTGGGTCGAATTAATTGCAACTTTCTACAATTTTCATTAATTGGTTGGTCCCATTAAATAGCTGCCATACTTTAGCAATATTTAAATTTAGGAATATTTGAATTTTTAGTTGGGTAATAATTTAATAATTTAATAATAATTTTTAGTCTTTAAGCCGTATATGATATGTTCCGTGTAGTGATGTAGAAAGTTAGCTAGGTCCGTGCGTTCTTATGTATATAGCTCTATGGTCCGTGCTAACTTGATTCGACCCAAGGTACTTCGTTTTTGCAGTGCTTTTGCTACTATGAAAGTATTCATACACCTCCTTCCCTTCATAGGAATGAGCGGGGATTTTAGTTCATACTCTTATCCGCAGGTATAAGTGTAGCCTAATCTACTAATCTTATCCGCAGGTATAAGAGTAGCCTATCTACCAGCTTTTTTAACAAAACATGACATGAAAAATGACATGAAATTTTTCCCTACATTATTCAAATGAAAATTAGAAATGAAACAATTTTTTATATTGATCATTACACTAAACTTTCATTGCTGTGCAAATGAAAATGAAATGAAATGAAAGCAAAGAAAACTTGTCCAATGAATAAGTGTTTTTAGTTTCCTCTGTTCTTTAAAAAGTCGTATTATAAAATTATATAATGTTTCATAATGTTTATTTTCTTCGCATATAGTGAAAATCAACAATATTTTTTAAGAGTGAATTCTATTCCATATTGCATTTAATTTGAGACAGTGAATACAGTCTCGAACTGTCATCAACGGAGATTAAGATTAATGAGTTGCAATTCACATATAAAATCGAACGATAGTAATAAGCAATATTAGCACGTTTACAAGTACAATTGTTGAAACTATCGAATACTGAATATCTATCTATAATTAAACAATGCCCCCGGCATGGGAAGAGCATTTTGTTTTTAACTCACATTAATCCGACTACTAAAAATCATAATGTAAAACATCAGTATATTGATGATATGGCTATAAATAAGATATTTAAATATCTCATTCACTCTAAAAATTTATTGGAATTTAGCTGTAAAACTGCGTGTAAGAAAAAACATAACTTCCAAAGATTTGAGGAAGAGGAAGGCCATTTAACAACCCTGAATAACATGTCATCTCATGTCATAATATTTATTATGATTTTTATTGTTAAAGTAATGTGTCAGTGCCAGGTGCCACTCAACAATTAATGTTTTTTGTTATCAAGTGATATATTGTAATTACTAACTCCAATTCATTTTTTCATTCAATTCGATTCAATATAAAACTCGATGAAATTTAAATTGGCTTAAATTAATTATCTTTTTATTTTGCGTTGATCCAGCGGCTGGTATTGGTACCATACACGTTTTTTAAATGTTAATAAGCTTTTTTCAATTTTAAATTACTCGAAATCTCGTCATCAATGTAACCATATTATATCACTTACCTAATTTGACAAAATAATTGGTAAGATTTGATTCATGAATAGGTAAAAAAATTAACATTCTTCGGGAATGTAATTTTGTTTAGTTTGGGATTCCTGCCAATAAGCCCTTGCCATTAAATCATATTGAACTTTTTAATAATAATTTACCCTGTAAAGTTAATTTTTTTAAGATCTAATAGTAAATCCATAATTAACACAAATTTTTGTCTAAAGAATATTAAATTAGCAGCATCACAAAAACACTTTCAATTCCAATTTGTTTCAAAGCTCAACTATCATAGAATAGCTTGCAATAATATAAAAACAGTGTACATTTTTTGTTTAGAGATGCATCTGGTGCTCAAAATCGTTTATTGCATGACATAAATAGCTTGCGGTTTCACATTCACTATTGGCAGTGACATAAACCCTATTTAAAAATGTATGAGAATTGTGTCAGCTATTTTTTGTTATAATTTGAAAAGATGCAAATGCAAGACTGCTGCTGATCGATTAATTTCTTGATGCAGGTTTTTTTAGACTTGACAAGAGAATACAAAAAAACATGCAACCTAATCCATATAGAATAAACTGACCCATTTATTCTCCTAGGATTGATTCATAAACTAAAGTCACAAAGTCTTTAAAAAGCATAATGTGAGTTTATAATAACATGTTACAAAAAGAGTTTCATAAGCTTTAAATAGTTATTTTGCCCACAATCCAGCTTAAACCACTCAAAAATCTCATTTGGCTCCTTCATAACAATTAGCAAATAACAAATTATCTATTAAGTTATTCCAATCGTGTCATGTCATTTTTGAATGACTCCATGTAAGATTCAGATTCAATTTCTGATTTTTCAATTCAAGTCTTACCTTCACTCTTATGCACATAATTATTTTCTATTATTAACTTGCGATCGGTATTTCTAACTTTTGCAAATATAATGAAATGAGTATTGTCATCTAATGTGAGCTGTTTTAAAAGTTATAAGTACATTCGCTTTAATTTTATTTTAAGTAGTTTTTTAATGAACTAGGAGTAATTCTTTGCAGGGAATATTATGTTACTTTAAATGATTTGGATTTAATGTAAGTACTGCTTGGATGTCATAGTTTATATTATTTCCATATACTCTATTTTATAAGTTTAAAGTTTAAGATTTTATTTATAAATAAGCATCATCATTATGAAATCGAGTTTACTAGGTAATTTTAAGTGTTAGTTAAAACTTTAATATAGAAGTAAAGAAACTCTTGCTGCGTTCATACTTACTAAATAAGCTAACTTAAAAGTGTAATTCGTCTTCAATTATGATTAAGAATTGGCGTGTGATATTGAGTCTATAATATTCATTAAGTATTATGTATTTAAGAATGGTTTAAAAGCTCAATAAAAATTGTAAGTATGACTAAGACATTTTTTGACATGTAAACGTTTAATTATGTACAGACAATAATATTATCAATCTGGTGGTTTACTTTTCCATTGTATTTATTATCATGTCTCTGCACTATTGAAAAATAAACTTCTCATCTTGCATTTCTCAACAACTACTACAGCATATTATGTACACGATGTGTTCTTAGATTCTCTAATCTTGACTTTTGACTCTAGATTATGCATAATTTCATAAATAAACCTTAGGTTTTGTTTAAATGTTAAAAATTAGCAATTGTCTTCATTTTTGTAATGATTATAAAATGTTTCATAAAATTATCATTTTTAATCTTTAATTAAAATAAAACATAAACGAGTTATTTGAATATACTTGACTATATCTAAGCTTAATGATTGTTCATTTAATTTTAAATTTAAACAGTTTTTCGAAAAAAAGTACATGCCTAAATATTTGATATAATCATTAAGCTCATAAAATCAGAAATATTTGTATAATTTTACCACAAGTCTACAAGCAAACCATAATAATATTGTATCATCACTGAATCCATCAACTCCATAGCATTTAAGTTATATTTACAAACTATGTTCATTTTTTTAATTTCATTTAGCCACTGCAATCATCCGAGTCAACTTTTAACTTCTGTTGACTTCTGATGAAATAGACAGACAAAAACGACTAATTCCCATCCAAACATCAATATCTCCAGACCAAACTCCAAAATCCCTTGAAATTAATAAAAACTTCCGTAAAGCATTTTATGAACAACTCACTCACATGTAAAATGATTCCTAAATATTACAAGCTTATAAAGATTGGAGAGTGGCTAACATTTTGATAATGTTTGAGACATAATAGTTGCAATTAGAATGAATGAGGCGTCATTGACTATTTACTTCTTATGTTCCGTGTATTTTGACACTCCTTATCCCCAATTAACTTTTCAAATACTCAAACTCTATTAACTTCAAAGGGACACACTGTCCCAACCTTTAAAATTAACTTCTTTCAATAGTGAAGCTTGATTTTCAAATATTATTATTATATCATTCAAAATCTTTCTTTAAATTTTATTTCAAGGGATCATAAATCCTGTAAAAATAAAATCATCCTTCAGATGACAATGCTTTCTGGCAACAATACTTTCTCCTGTAATTAAAATCTTATTAAAATTATCCAAATATTTTGAAGCCAAAGAGTCCCACTTCCTACCAGGTCCATTAATTGCGTAGTTGGGATAATTTCTGTTTAAAGAAGGTATGGGTGGAGTTGCTTATGAGTTGGATTTCCATTTTAACAAAAATACACTCTAATTGTATACAAGATTTATGAACAGTTTTAAATATTAAATGATAATAGGATATAAATTGTAAAGTGTTGAATAAAATTATATTTACTTTTAAAAATAACTAATGCTAATTTTTATTCTAACGTGTCATTACTAATATTACAACGATTAATTATTGTGTAAGGGAGATTCTTGTACAATTAGTAATTTCCCTAACAGCCCAATCATCACGGGATCATTGCACAATTTTAAAATTCATTAGAAACACGGTTAAGGCGACACTTTGAAATTGTCAGAAATCATGGGGACAAAATTGATTAAATGCATTTCATAGGAAATTTAACAGATTTCATTTAAAAGCATTGCTTACAACAGGAAAAGTAAAAAATAAAACAACTTTTCTTTCGTTTCTCTTCAATCTTTTGAGCTTTGGCATTCCCAAGATAAAAACAAGAACAAAGTTAAAAAAAATTAAATTCGTAATTTGATTTATGAATAACCCAATAAACTCAAACAAATTCCCTAAACAAAGTCGTTAACTCTAATATACAAAAGTGTTAATATAATTTGGCATATTTCACATTAAAAGATTTGGACTAATTGTCACCTCTGTTTTTATCACTTCGTTATATAATATAACAAAACTTGGGAAAATTTACCACTCCCAAAATAATTGCAAGTCTAATTGTTAATTTGTTTATTCTTTTCATCACATTTTACATAATATTTGATTGCTTTTGTTGACCCTTCAATTTATAATGGTTTGACTTATACAAAGAAATACTTTTGTTAAAATGAATCAAGTAAAGCTGATTGATACCAAGAATCGCCCATTGATCACACACCTGTTTCAAAGTTGCAATTCATATAGGAACCACGAATGGGACTGTATCCGTGTAGGCAGTGGAGAGAAACCCGAAGAAGTTAAGGTAAGGTTGAATATTTCCTTTAGCTGTAAATCTTACTAGGAAATATGAGACTAACAGACACGCAAAGCGTCGCCCAAAGCGTTGCCCCAAAGCGTCCTACAAGTTCATCCAAATCAACTATAATTATTTCTTGATGATCCTCAACTTTAAAAAAGATTAAATCCATGATTAACAGATATACCTTTAATACTGCATTAAACTGAATGCATTCTTCCATCCAATAGCATCTACCCATCATCACAAGGTAAAGAATTTGCTTTCTAGGGCAATTAAAATGAATTTAAAAATAGTGTTTAGAATTTTTTTAAAAATAAACAACAGCTGTGCCAGTGTACTACTCCCTTTGCATAGCAACACCTCATATTCATTTTATTCCCTGTCCTCAGTCAGTTCAGAGTTAATTAGCAATTAGAATAAAATCATCATCACACACTAATTATCGAAATACTATGAAATCAACATAATATTATCATCATCTGTTAAAAGCATTTAAGAACATCGTAATCTTTCTTGGATTCTTCACTTGAATAAAAATAATTGTTAAAATTTATTTTTTTTTCTTCCACAAATCTTGTGACCACTTGAATCAATTCATTGTTCCCATAACCAATTAAATCATGGACCAAATCTTGTATTTCTTATACTGTCCTTTTATTTCTCACACTAACTAACAAGCTTGTGCAATATGAGGCGATCTTTTTAGTCACACATTACCCATTCACAAATAGCGTTCTCAAAGCATCTTTTAGGTAATATTAGTTGCCTTCCTACTTACACTTTCCTTCCCTTCTATGAACTTACCCGTCTGCAGGGTTTGAAAACTAAAATTTAAATAAAACCGAAATCGAGTTTAAAAATAATTACAATTCTCTTAAACCCATATATTTCCCAGTAGTAATATGAACAAAAAATGAACAAATCTCAAAGAAAGTTATATATTTATAACCCATGTATTTTGAATGGTCCAGTATTCTCCGCAGTTGGATTGTAAATTGTAACCCAATATTTTATATTTTTGATTATTGCCAAAATCCTAGACTAAACAATTTTTTATGTCTCCATCCATATCCTCAATTCTAATTCATTCCGTGGGAACGTGAACTCTACGTGACAATTTCTATCTTCCATAATTATTATCTCCAAAATGCCAATAAGTATTGATAACAAAAGTTATTCCCCTTTATTCTTTCCCAATATATGCTTTTATTACAATAGGGTATAAAAAATCATTTGCCAAAATTAATAATATCTCACTCTAGCTAACAACAAGAAGAATTTCTATAGGGGGTGGGGGTAGGCATTTCTCCAAATTTACTCCAAAGACAAATCATCACGTCCGCGTCCTTTTTTTATTTCACTCACCGTAAAACTCAAATTAGAGTCCCCCTTAAAGTTAAGCATTACCGCACTTATTAACTCCCCCAGGGGCTCTTATTCCAAATAATTTTTGGCATAAAAACTAAAGGAATTTTGGTCAAACTAAACCAAAAAAAAATGCAGCTGGACAAGAAAAGAGTTCCAATAATGAGATTTAATATTTAAGGCGGATTAGATTACAATAGATAAATCATTCAATTGTTTTTTTCCTTACTAAACTCTAATTCAGGTACTCACTCATTGTTGTTCTTGTGAACTATGACAATAATAATAAATAATAATAATTTTCAATATTGTTTCGGTTAGTTTTTTTTACTGTTAAAAGACCAGGAAATGAAGATGCTAATCTGTCTCTGTAGAGAGAACTTAATTACTTTATTTTTTACTCCTCTTTCTATTACCAATTGAACAATATTATTATTATTAATATTATTATTATTGATTGTCCATTCATTTTTAAACTTAAATAAAAAAACTAAAATTAAAATTGTCTTAAGATATTATTTGTGTTATTAAAGATATTTAAGATTTTGATCCTGGTCCTACCCACTGACCTCGTGGAGTTATTCCAGTCTTAAACAGAATTAGTGGACAATTGGACAATAGAATGACTTTTTTCCCTTGACTCTGACTAATATTCGCCATTATTCCATTATTAAGCTTTTTACAACAATTATTAATAAAAATTAAATGCATTCTTTGGGGAGGAGCTTTACTCAAAATTTATAACAATGACAAGTGAAAAAACTGAAAGAACTTATTATTTTTTTTCAAAACCCGGGTTGGTCCAACCCTCTCTTATACAACAATTATCAACTAAATAATGAACAATTACAAAGAACAAAGATTGATTCATAAAATAAATTTAAAAAAAAACTACAAAAAAAAACAAATTATCCCAAGAATTTTATAATTGGAGGCGGATTAGATTACAAATATAGATAAACTTGTCAACTCTTCTTTAAACCCCAATTACTAATTGTTATACCTGATCAAGTATGACGTACACACGCGTATCTATGTGCAATACTCGATTTGTTATTAACAACATTGCAACTAACACAATAGACCCATTTTATTATTTTTTATATTAAATGTCATTCTTCACTCACATTGTTATTCCTCCATCCTTATATTCTTTATAACAATGAAAACACGTGTAAAGTCCATTCCTGTCTCTATACACAAATTCAATTAAATCTCCATACAAAACATTATTTTAAAATTTTAATTATTTTTCACACAATTATTAAGATTCAAAAACCAAATCAAACCCAAACTGATCACTCTAAACCAAACCAAGTTTATATTCTGGGTGTGGGTCTAAAGTTCTAGTTCAGCTTGCAATTCTTTATCAACTCCATTGATAAAACCATATTGTGTGTGTAATTCACCCCTTCACCCTGGGTCATCCCACAGGACAATAGAACCCCTAAGATTTATTTAAACTGTTACTTAAACTAACTTCTGTTTAAATTTCCTCTCTCTCTGTGTCAAGAGCTTTGTTATTCCATTATTTTTAAATTCTATCAAAACCATGCTACTAAACCTAGACTTAAAACAAGAACCCAGTATGAGTTATGAACAATGTGTGTCCAAATCCCATACCGCTGCTCCTACCACCTAATTTCATCATTATTGAGAATTCTAACAGGTTGGATTATTGAATTCGAACCTATTCCTTATAGAATTTTATTAGGTTAAATAATTATGATAATCATGATGACATGAGAGTTAGCGGGAGAGAGAGTGATACTGCAAAATGCATATTATTCAACGTGTATCACATTCTTTCTTGCAAAATTAAAAAATAATATAATCTCACAGTAAGTGGTAAAAGTACTTTTTTGTCTGTAGTATATTATTATCTTTATTGCTATATGGTATGGCTTCTTGTGTTTTATTGATGAAATTGCGCACTATCATGACCATAAACCACACACTGGGTTTTACTTTTTAAGCACATTCCAACATTAGACATGAATTTCGTAATATTATTTCTGATTTAAATTAAAGAATCCATTGTTTAACAACGATTTTACTCTTCACATCAACAAAGAACAATTAACTGGGTCTTATAAGCTTTTGGAATAAAAGGAGACAAAGATGATGTTTTTTATGATTGTTGAGTTGTAGTTAAAAATTAGGGTATGTGTGTGTCTAAGAAGAGAGGGGTATTATTATTATGTCAAGAGTTGTAAAAATATTACCGACATTCTTTTCAGAGTTGCTAAATAGTATTTTTTTAAATGTTTAACGCATTATATTTTTATAAGGTAAAAAGAGCTACAACATGGTTTACAAAGAAATCTCGTGAGTGTGTTTTTTTAAAGGTTTTTTTTTGATGATTTGGAGTATTTTTTGGGTGGGTGTTTCTCATTTTTTTTAATGGTGGGGGGTATAGCTGTATTCTTTAATAGAATTATTATATCCTTTGCGTTTTATGGTTTTGCGTTTTTACTTTGAGTTCTACTTAAAGAATCCAGCCACGTGAGTGAGCCCAATTTCAACTAAAAAGTTAAAGTGTAAAACAGCGTTTGAAATAATATGAATGGCAAATTTATTAACTGAATCATGCAATCTATTACCGAATTACCTTCACCGTTAAAAAAAATTTTATGGAAAACCTTATGAGACTTTAAAATACTTTACAATTTCTGGAACTTTATGTATAGAACATTAGAAAATAAATGCATCAAGAAAATTACATATTTTTATGAAATTCAATAGAACAATTAAAATTCGTCTTGTATTAATAAAAACCGGGTAATTTCCATTTGTACCCCCCTCCATTCCCTCAGTGCATCAATTTTTGGTTCTCTTAAGTCAATTCGGCATCAGTGGGTCAAGTAATTAATGAAGGCAATAAAGGGTATGCTTGCAAGGAACATGCTAGCTAGTTATTGCAAGCATTTCCTGAATTATGAGGCCATACCAGGAGGGTTTCAAACATGCAAATATATACAACAAGCAAACTCAATTTCCATTATCCAATCGCAATCATCCAACCACTCACGCCACCCGGGTCGGGGATGGAAAACCCAGGTTCCAGCCTCACCATACTATTCTTACGGTGGAGAAAAGTGCTTTGCAAAGTTTCAATCACTTTTTCCTTTGGAAGCAACCTGTAAGCATCTTCTTCTCTTCTTCTCTTGGAAATCTATTATTCGAAACCAATTTAAGTTACCGATTCAGTGTGATATCCTAAAATTTGATAATTGCCAAGGTCTCAAAAAACTACTACTTTGTTAAAAAATACTGACTTTTCTCGACTGTGAATTTAAAAAAACTTTATAACTCTCAATCATCTCAATTTAGTCCAACTAACTCGTTGTTGGCTAAATAAAACTGAAGACTGTGACTTCTACTGGAGACACTGAAAATCCTTCTTCCAGCCACATCATTTTACAAGGTGAGCTTAATACATTAATTACATTACCTTTTTCTGCTCAAACTATCCTATTCTAATTTTCATAAAAATATTTTGCATACATTTTCCAACTTTGTTAAACTTTCTTCAAATCTTTTTTTGCACAAAATCCAATATGCCATAGTTTATTACATGAAAAACAAAGCAAATTCTAGAATCACATCTTTGCATAAAATCTTAAAAAATTTCCCATGTAAACCTCCAAAAGCCTTCTTTCATATACAATCCAAATCCAACGAATCAGGCTCATTTCATAAAAACCCAACTAGTAAAAAACCAATTGTAAAAATTCATTTAAAAAATCTTCAAGCAAATCCATCCCATATTAAGAAAGAATGCCATCAAACCTTGTTGGTCACTTTAAAACTCAGTTTTCAGTTTTCAATCGTTTATTCAAGTGACCAAAAACATAACAACATGAATATTACACACCACGTTGATTCCAATATCCCGTCACTTTTACAGAATACAGAAAAAAATTAGTTTATGCTTTACATCAAGTTTCCCACCCGGACTAAATCCCTCCTGGTGCAACCCCCCCCCCCCCCTCTATCTCTCTTAGGTTATTTGAAACATAAAAACTCTCCAAGGGGCTTTAACTCAATCAAAAGTAAATCTTAAGAGTTATATAATATTCAACAGATAATATACATATCCAAGAGGGATTATACAAAAGGCAAAGGAATTGTTAATTATTAAAAAGTTCTTTTCCTTTTTTCATTTATATTAAAATTGGCATTTATTTTAAATAGTTAGTATAAAAAATAGTTTATTAGGTCAAGAGGCAAGAGATGAAGAGATCATGAGTCAAAACTCACTTAAAACTATATTGACATTTGACTCGACATTTAAAGTAACTATCATTCATTCCATCATCACACCACCACCACCTCCTTAATTCTAAAAGTTCTTAATATTATTATCACATTCACCCCAAACACACTAAAACTCATTTAAAATTTTAAAATACAAATTATTCCACACTCCTACTGTTTAAACAAGCTAAGCTCGAATATAAAATGCACAATCTAATGAAATAAACTGTAAATCAATAGAGTTTAGTTAACATGTAGGAAGAGACAATTAAAAAATACAAAAAAATTATGCAAAAAAATTGATGAAACAATTTACGACATGTTTTTGACTCGTAGTTAAAGCCAATTAGAGGGGCTAATTAGGATAATTAAATATTGGTTAGGAATTTGAAGATGAATTGATGATGATATTGTGATGATATAGAAAACATAATACAAAGGTCATGTCATTCAATGGCACAATTATCCAAAATCAATAAATGAATTGATTGCTTTTAGCCAATCGCTCACGCGTTAATTACTTTGTTAGTTGATTCAACTTCAATATGAATTAAACATGAATAATAATAATGCAACCATGCTTTTCAAAAGAATTATATAGGCTTTTTTTAAAACTATACAATATTTTAAATTATAAAATTAAATTAAATTTAAAACTATGAACTCCATTAAAAAGAATTTAAAACAAGATTAAATAAAACGCAGTTTGATTAAAAAGCATTACATGCCTCCACTTCCGTTTGACACTTTGGCAGGGGGTAAAATGGCACGGGTTTGCATCATCAAATAATTAAAATATTTCTCTCTCTCTCTCTAAATTTAAATATTTTTGCAATTTATTACACAACTATATAGTAAGCTCCATATTATAACCAAAATCTAAAAGCAAATCTTTTAGCCTTATCACATAACATTTTGTAAATCTTAAGTAAGACTCAAGTAGTTTGACCATGAATAATGAAATATTTTTTTTTAGAAGATTAATCTTCAAAAATTTTTAAATTCAGTTTTTTTCCCAACACTTTTTCAAAATTACAATAATAACAATAAATAAATTATTACTCCAATTTCTTCAGTAATGATTAAGTTGTAAGAGTAAACTCACGTTTTTTCCTTCAATTGAATATCTGACATATTATTTAGACATTTGAATCAAGAATTCTTCCATTATAATTAATAATGGATTGAAAAGTACAACATACTATTAAATGAATATTCTGATTGTTATTATACTATAGAGAGTAAAGGTGATTGTTATTGTGATTATTGTTTTCTGAGAGATAAAGAGTGATAGGTGTGATGTGATGGATGGGCCATTAGATTTTTTGATTAGATTCAATCCTATAAAGTAACAGAAGTACCTATATTATAAACTATATACACAAATTTGCAATTGAAACTGATCCATAAATTATGTTCGTGTGATCTACATTTAAATAGATTACTAATATTCTTTTAAGACTTTGCTGTAGAAATAATAATAAATAAATTACAAAACTAAAACAGATTTCAAAATTTTGAAACATTTTCAAAATTGTGGATAGTTTCAGTGTAAAATATATTGCATAGCTTGAAAAATGATTACCTAAACTTTTCATAATAATTCTTCATGGTTAAAAGATTAAAATAATGGCAAAAGGCTCAATGGTAAAATGGTATTTTTTAATGGCAAAAAGAATTAATTTAAAGGCACGTTAAAATACATGCCAATTCACGTCAGGGTTTCATTAATACAACTTTTTCAGTTATAAACCCAGTCCACTGGAAATAATGGAATCAATGGAATTAATTGGAAATAATGCATCAAACGTGTTTTTTTAATTAAAACAACTGGAAATTTATTGTCAAAAATGATATCAAATGATTTGATGCCTTTTTGCATGTTTATGCCGAAGTAGTTCCGTTAATTAATTCCATTGAAATGGAAAGTTCCATTAATTCCAGTTCTTTCGCGTCATAGTTTCCAGTTCATTTATGCCACCCAAACCATTATCCCAATTATATTTCATCGTTATAGAAAAGTAAAATCAAAAATGAAATATTTGTTCCAACTCTAATAAAAAATGGGAACCCCCAAAGGAATAAAAATAAATTGTCTTAAATTCTTTACTTGAAGTCTCATTTGTCACCTTGCAAAATGATACGAACTTCCTAAAAAGGCTAAGGGTGGTCTTATAACTCATTTATTAACATTTTTTGTACTACACTACCTAATTCTGAATAGAATAATGGTGAATATTTGACATCCGGATTGTCAATATTCACCACATAGTTGTGGTGGTGGGTGGGTGGTGGTGGTGGCAGTGGTGGTCATCCTAGCATTTAATCTCTAAGTGATGAATGAATAACTATTATTCATTTGTCTTCAATAATACCATTATTATACTTTTTTATATATTATCCTTATACAAGCAATTAGTCAAGATTAAAGCAGATTAAAAAAGAAGTTTGAATTATGTGAGATGAATTGTGGACATTCGACAGCGTACCAGCTCAGCAGACAGCAACTATCTTTTACATTTGTATCAATAATTAAATCAGGTTTCATTTCAACTTCACGAAAGTATTTTCAAGGGCATTTTAAAAATAGATTGAGCATTTTATTCCATTGTAATTTAAGATCAAGGAGTGTGTGCAAGTGGACACTTCCGTTTGCTACAGATTACCAGGAGGTAAAAGGGCTCAAGCAGCGTGCTCTCTTATTTATATACAAGGTTTCGTTTGTTTCAAAGATATCAGGTTTTTCCTTTACAATTAGTTGCTTTTTTGAAGTTTTTTGATGACTTTTTTTTTAATTCTTCAAAACAGAGAGAAAAGTGAGTTGAAATTTTGAAAATAGGGTCTATTGATTTCTTAGCAGGAATCAAATTCTAAAAAAAATATGCAAAAGCTTTTAAATTTTGAAATGAGGCTTTAAGAATATATTTAATTTTTTGACATAAATATCTTCTAGTTAATCAAAAAAAGAGAGAGAGTAAAATAGATTCAAGTTCAAATTATACAAAGTCATATTAATATTTCTTAGCGTTGTCCTCCCCTAAACAAAGATCATATCTGTTTTTATTATTATTATTATTATTATATTATTATTCCAATTTGAAATTGATTTGTCGCATTTTTATTCATTTCCCTTTGGGACAATTAATTTAAACAAGAACACGCGTAAGGAATACATAAATTATAAATGGAACTCTTGTCTTATTATTATTAACATTAACTACTAAGAATTCAATTTCCAATGTCACATTTTTAAACCAAAGTGTGTGTACTTCCTCTCATTAA
The DNA here is from genome assembly GCA_034696425.1 of Isotoma viridis. Lineage (NCBI taxonomy): Eukaryota > Metazoa > Arthropoda > Collembola > Entomobryomorpha > Isotomidae > Isotoma > Isotoma viridis. Next base: position 18,699 of record JAQGAA010000645.1, read on the forward strand.
AAGTACAATAGGAAATAAATGAGATTAAGTCAAAGGGCGGAGGAGGCAATAAACTAGAATTATAATTCATTTTATTCTTTTTTCTATTAAATGTAGATTATAACTCTGAGGAATTTCTAATCGAAAAAAGAAAGATTATATAAAATATTAGGTAACTAAAATTTAGTAGCATTTCAAAACAAAGGATTTTTCTACCCACACACGCCTTAAGAAAATGTTTGATGTGAATCTTTTGAGTAATAAATAAATTATTGTTTTTATATAAAAAAGGTCATTTTAATCATCATTTATTGTAAAAGTTTATATAATCATTTTTCAAGCTATGCAATATATTTTACAAGAAATTATCCACAATTTTGAAAATGTTTCAAAATTTTGAATTTTGCAAATCTGTTTTAGTTTTGTAATTTATTTATTATTATTTCTACAGCAAAGTCTTAAAAGAATATTACCTAATTGATAATCTAAACTAAAAAATATAAATATTTTTTCTTCAACACATTATTAAAAATAATAAGCCCAGTTAATAAATTAAGACCAAGAACAAACAAAAAAGCCCCAAGTCTCTACTCACACAAGGACTAACAAAACCCTTTACTCCTTATCCATCATTCCAAAGCTTATAAAAGCCTCCCATTTACATTATACACAATTAAAATTAATAATTAAACTAAAACCCTCAACACTATCTAATAAGCTATTTCAATTATAACAACACAACAACCTTACTTTTTATTAAAGATTCATTGTTTAATAATAAAAAATGCTTAATTGAATATGAACAAGAGAAGCAAAGTGGTGACAGACTTTTTGACAAATTTCTTAAATTGCAGTGTGTTATTAGTAGAGCAAAGAGCCCACCTTGAAAAATATGTATTATTAGGTCTAGGGCAATTATATCTACAGAGAGAATTCATTATTATTAAAAATAAACTCTACACAAAGAATAAACTCTTTCTTCTTAAGAAATGGATCAAGTTTATTTCTATCTCTTTATGTCCACTCGCATGTCCACCACCACTAATAGCTCCAAACATTATCATTACTATTATGCGAGCATTATGCAAAAGTTAATTTCCATTCATTTATCACACTTTTCATGTTCATTTATCCTTCGTAAATCAATCTCTGCTGTGGTGGTGGTTTTAGGACTTACACTTTTCTATTTATTATTGACCACTGTTGTCTACCAGAAATCAAGAGTTTTTTTTTGTTTCTGTGTGATTGAAATCAAAACGGAACACGCACTTAGTATTTAGTATCGATCTAATAATGATAAGATTGAACAATGTGTCAAAACCAAAAATATTTTAGCTTTTTTGACACTGATTGATAGAATTTGGTGTGTTGGTTCATTGTTATACACAGTATGTATATAATATGAGTATATAGGGATGGGTTTATAAAAAACGTGGGATGTTTTTTAAGGCTTTATTTGGAAATTGCATCTTGTTAATCCTCATTAATAATTAAGAGTTTTTGGTATTATATTTCTTTAAAGTTTTTATAAATGCACCTTTTTATAAATAGCTTTAAATTTCTGGTTATATGTTCTTCGCTCTCAGGTCAATCAGCAGGTTGTCCGGATGAATTAAAATAAAATAAAAGAGTTCTTTGTTTTCATATTTACCTTGAATTACAAATTTAAATTAAGATCTAATCTTTTTTATACTTCAGGTTGAAGCTATACGGATGGATTTGGCCCATACTAGATTCTACCCTATGTGGAATTCAATAGACAAGATTTTTGGAATGAAAGTAAGTCTAAATAAGTTTTTTTTTATTAACACGTGCTTATATAATTGCATTTTTTATATTATAGTTAGAAATAAAACAAAATAGGAATAAATTATCACAAGGTAGTTAATTTTAAAAATTACCCCAAAATAATA
>JAQGAA010000646.1:0-20588 GCA_034696425.1 Isotoma viridis
CGGGATCGTCCTCTGGCTCGCCCACGCGGTGGCCGATCATCTGCCATCCTTTTTTATTGAATGATTGAGTCTGGAAATTGCAATAATACCTAATTTAAATATTTTTACTTCTTATAAGCATTACTAGGTCTGGAAATTATTGTCTGCAAGCCACTGAAATTCTGAATGAAAACTCATTTGGAAAACAGATTTTTAAATTCATTTCTTTCAACTATTTAGCTTATAAAGTTGGTTGAAGTACTGAACTTTAAGAAATCTGTCAAGTAAATTTTTTAAATAACAAGAGGAAAATTATCTTAAGAAAAAAATTGTTATGTATAAGACATAAATTAAATTATAAAGTTTGGAGGGATTAAATAGGCTGCTGTTCTTTTACTAATTCCTTTACTGAAATTAATAACTAATTTTTATCATTCTGCATAAATATTCTAATCCACTTGCAAAATGCATTCGAATTCTTTATCTCATTCTCAATGTATACACATCTGTACTTTTAACTTTAAACATTTTCTAAAGGTTAAAAAAATGCCCAAACTTCATGCGCTTGAAATGTTGAGTATAGTTTTGTAAGTATTTAATACAAAGCATTAAAAATGTAAATCAAAATAATACGCGCAAGAAATATATTGTGTTTCAAGGATCCGAAAGTGGTGTGGTATACTTTCTTTGGGAAGGCCGGGGGGGGTTCTTTCTATCAGGTGGGGTGAGGATGAGGTACTTATTAACTCTAAGAAGTTCTTCTATCTAGCTAACTTATGTCTATCTGTGTAGTTTGAAATTCTAATTTGAAGATTATTCCGTTAAAGTAAGACTTTTTTTTAAATGTCGTATTTTAACGAAAAATTAGCAAGCTTTACCTTAAAGATTAGATTTTAACAGAAATTTCAGACCAAAACTCTAATAAATAATAATAATTATTGCTTTTATTACTTTTCTTTGGTAAATATAATTTGCAAACGGTAGATTGATGCTCCAAGTTTGGATTATCTGTGGTGTGGGTCTCTTTTCTATCGCACGTCGAAGGAAAGACTAAAGACGCATTATCACAGTTTTTTCAAATCAGACCTTATACCAGCTTAATTTTACTGATTGAACATGAGATCGCATTTCTAAGCTGCTAATCAATAATAACGAGTGTCTTTACTTAAAACAATTTTATTTTCATATGAATTTAATTCCGTCGACCATCGTATAAAATCAAACGATGCGATTGGGTTGGGCAGAAATTCCTAGGCAGCTTAAGGTTGTCAGGTTTAAATTCGTAATGAATGAGCCAGCCAATATTCACACAACCTACCTTATGTACTTATTTGGCTGTATCAATTTCGGTTCATGTTGAGATCTTAAATCTTTTTAGTGCAATTAAGGTATTATGGGTGAACTTTTCAGTACACCTGAGAATGTCATTCATTGATTGCTTTAAATGCCATTATACATGGACGGCTTTTGCTTCGAACTTTACAAATTTCATCAAAAGAAATTAACTTACTAATCGTAATGTTTCATTATTTTGTATTTGCTCATAATAATGAAATTAATATAATTTTATCATTATGAACAAATTCCTTTACGGTCACCGCACCGGCCAGTATCAATAACCTTTTAGGTATTTTTGGCGTGGAATTGCGATTAGTAGCCTTTTCATGAGCACTCTTTTTTCAGATTCAGATTCGTGTTAATCTGTATATGCATTCGGGTCAAGAAAATTTAAGATTCCTCATATCCTGTTCCTGTATCTTTGGATTTCTCTAAAGATAAGAATTTTATCACAAATGTTATAAATTCATGATATATTTAATAATACAATTAAGCCTTTTGTCATCATTTATTTATTAGTATAATTAGTGTTTAGGATCCCAGTAATTCTTCTTGAAAGGTAAAGCTTTTCATTTCCAAAATTCCAATCCACATTCAGAATAGAATATCCAATTCCAAACCGAGCATTTATTTTTCATGTCGACCTAGCTGGAAAAGTGTATTGTGGTCGTAGCAGTTTAAATTCCATTGCTCTAATTGCGAGGTTTTCAATTAGGTTCTACCCTAACACCTTGATTATTGCCATATTCCCATATTTCTTTAGTCTATGGGGGTTTGTAATTAAATAAACATATACTATGTGTTACTTTTCCTTTCCACAAAAAATTCAATTCCTTTTTTAAGAAAGGTTTATGCATGAACTTTTTTAGCTTAAAAAAATACGGATGCAATTAAATAATAATCTTTATTTTTCTATTCTGTTAGATTGTATAAGGGAGTGATCGAGTCTGTTATTTTTGCTTCTTATAATAATTAGAAGAGTTATTAAAATATCATAATAATAATATGCATTATAAAATCACCATGAAGCAGATGATACTTAAAGTATACGCCAAACCTAATCTAAAATTAAAAAATGCATTAAATCTGACCGCACTCCCGTCTGAACCCTGAGCTAGACTTGGAGCTAGAATGACATTTTTGTCAACTCTTTATGATGTCCTGAATGGTGAAAACTTGTACAATAATCCAAAGATGCAACAGAAGTATTTTGAATTTTTTGAAACGGATGAAGGTCTGTATAACTGGAATGCTAGAGGCTGTAAATCTAAGTCTACTAAATTTGCATGAACGAGATATTAAATCGGTAACATAGATATGATATGAAGATTATCTGCGAATTTTACTTCGAATTCTTGGAATTCGGGACTACTTTTGTCATGAATAGCTCTGAGTACCATAAAAAAGGTTCGGGCTAAAAATCTGTTTTAAAATACACTTTGAAATCATCGTCTCTTCATCAAGTTCAGGCGTGTACATAAATCATTCATGCTTGAAGCTCAAAATAGTTTGCAATAAAAACAGGTTCCAAACGGTTCCAAAATGTCCCTACTTATCAGCAAGCTCTTAGGTCGAATGTGTATAAAATTCGATGGCAACTCCCGCAACAGGCATATAAAAAGCAGAGGAAAAGTGAATTGGGAGAAAGGCACGGAACAAGACTGTAGGGAGAAAGCTTAAAGTAAAGGATTGATGAGTGCGTGGAGTGGACTACTCATACTCTATTTCTCTCTCGTGTTACTTCTTTATACTTTCTATCTATTGTTTTTCTTTTTTAGGCTGTAGTGTACTAGTGTGTGACTCAGTGTGACTCTTGTTTTTAGATTCTGGTACTGCTACTAGTGGTTGGTTGGTTTCGCCTTCGTGTCAGGATATACATAAAGCTGTTTTTCCTTGTGAAAGGAAATAAAGAAATTTAGCTTCAGAGCAACTTATCAGTTTTTTTGTTTTTAAGGTAAGGAAACTTAAAATTATAAACATGCAACAAACATGTTGAAACACAAGATCATTATAGTGATTGCACGTCGGATTTGTCATTACACATTAGGTTAGCTAATGACAAATCCGATTGTGCAATCCGAACAATTTTTCTTTCCTTCACTCTCTACCCTATAACAAGAATAACAACTCTACTTTAGTCATATCTGTCATATTATATTATGTTATACTCTCATCTGTTGTGTATTTGTTTTATTTTACTCTCACGATATTTTATCCACAGATAAATGACTTCGAAAGGAAACGCTGCAGAAGGGATCAAGAAGTTCTCAGGACTTGTTCATTCATCTTTGGTGACACTGAAGCTACAAGAGCTTGGAAAGATTCTTTCTGGCCCGTTAAAAATCTGCAGGGAGAAATTAGAAACTTTACAAACGTATGCTATTTTTGTCTATCTTCTTATTTTTTTACAATATATTAAAGCTGATGACAGCATAACAGTAAAAAAAACTTCGTGCATCGTTTTGCAGTCTCAATAGTCTCAAATATTCCAGTAATCATCATCAATTTCTACTCCTACGTCTTATTCACATTTTCTAAATTTAATATTTTTAATACAGGGAAGAAGCTCAATCAGTTCTTTCAAGGATCGATTCAAATTATCAGAAGCAGCTCATTGAAAACATTGAGGAAATTTTTTACGAAGAAGTAGAGAAGGGGAGGTCCATTTTGTAAGTTTAGTTTGAAAGTTATTCTGTTTCTTTATTCCCCTATTGCCTATATAAAAATTCTAAGCCCTCTTATAAAACAATTGATTATATTTAATTATGCCTGATTCTGGTGTTTAGAGAGGATATAGACTGCAACCTGAGCGAATTGCAGACCATTTTAGAAAATGTGAATCAAAGACTGGAGGAAGAATACCGAAAAGACATAGATTCTAAGTCACCTGTTATCGTGCTTAATTTGTATGAGGACTGTAGATCCATTTTAACTTTCCTTAAGCTCAAGTAATTATTTTTATGAAATGTTTTTCAAGGCTATTGCGCTAAGTGACTAGACTTATTTGAATTGTTTTTAATTTGTTCCTTAGAACCAGTATCTTGAGAACACATCTTGCTATTCCTTTTGACGAGTCTGCCAATTCTAATCCGTTCGCACACTGTGCAAATATTTCTATTGAGGAAGAAAACTTCACGTACTTGTTGTGCAAAGTTGGCGAATTGAATATTGACGTATAGCGATAGATCCACCCGTTATCATAACCGTAATAATGATCCGTGTGACAGTTGTCGAAAACGGAAATTCCAATAATGCTAAAGTTTTACACGTACCTTCCTCATTTGAAGAATTTTTAGAGAAAATTAGGGATGCTTTGAACAATCCTGATTACTGTACTGTATTTACTGCCAAAGGTGGTCAAATTACAGATATTGGTGTAATTCGGTAAGTAGACATAGAATGTCTCGCTTATTGTTATTATACTAAAGATGGCTAAAGTCAAGCCGTGATGAACAAATATTTCAACACAATTAATTTTTACAGGGATGATGAAGTTTTGTACGCTTCTAAAGGAGAGCTGTTTGTTCCTATGTTATCTAGAAACATGGGAGACTTTAGTAATCAAAGTTCGTCAGAATGGATAAAGCTCAATGTAGGAGGGCAAATTTTTCACACGTCCAGGACAACCCTACTGAATCGCGAGCCTGAATCTGTCCTTGCAAGAATGTTTGACCCCGACTCAAAAATTCAACCTAGCTGTGTTGACCCAAATGGTGCTTTCCTCATTGACAGAGATCCAAAGTATTTCGCTCCGTTATTGAATTACTTGCGAACTGGTCTTCTTCTCATTGACCCAGACACTAATCTTCAAGGTGCATTTTATAACAGAAAGCAATTTTTTCTTTTAGACTTCTATATACTAATTGTTGAATTTTTGTTTTGAAGGTGTACTTGAAGAGGCTAACTTCTTTGATCTCCAATCTTGCATTCCTTTATTAAAAAACTTAATGGTTTCTCGGGATGATGCTCCATTAACTAGACGGGACGTTGTCAACGCTCTTATAACTACACCAAATAAGGCTGCTTTAAGATTTCAAGGCGTGAATCTCACTGGCGCTGATTTGTCTTACTTGGATTTAAGAAACATAAATTTTAAGTGAGACATGATCTGTTTTCAAAATTTAAAACTTTTAACCACTGAGTGCTTGTTAAAGTTGGAGTTAGAGTAATGTTATTTACCTTTACCCTTTTATAATAGGTACGCAAAGCTCAAAAATGCCAAATTGTCATATTGCAACCTATCTTTTTGCAACTTCGAACGAGCGGATATGACCAGTGTAGAAATGAATTGTGCAATATTGAGTGGAGTCAGAATGGCATGTGCCATCATGGAAGGAGCTCATTGCGTCAATTGTAACTTTCAGGTAAACTTGTAAAAAAGTTCACAAGAATATTGAAATGCTGTTGTGTATTAGTATGAAAATATTTAGTATGTCTTTTTATAAAGTTCTGGATTTTTAATTATATGTCTTCCTTTATTCATAGGATCCATCTGGTCATCATGCAAACATGGAAGGCGTTAACCTGCGAAATGCCATTTTAGAAGATTCCGATTTAACTGGAGCCAATCTGAGGGTTGCAAATCTGAAAAGTGCAAATTTGAAAGCCACAATCTTACGAGGAGCAATTTTAGCAGGTATTACTGTTGCACCAAAGCTAACTTCGATTCCAATTCAATTACAGGTCACAGGTCACCGAGTACATAGAGAAACTAGCTATTGCAAAAGTTACGTTATAAAATATATATAGTTGAAGTCAGTGCGAAATAATCACCTAAATCGAAAAATTTGCGAAGAATAATGAGTAAAAAAAAACATTGAATGAAAAGCACGTAGCGTAGAAAGGTGCAATAATATATCAAGGTCGAAAATCTATTGCTGGTTACGGTTACATTAATCCTTTTGAGTTATTTTTTAAGCATTTTATAAATTGGCTTATTATTTAGGTGCTGATTTGGCTATGAGCGATCTCACTGGAAGCGATCTTCATGAAGCGAATCTTCGAGGGGCAAACTTGAAAGACGCTGCATTAGAACTTATGATTAACCCTCTTCACATGTCTCAAGCCATTCGATAAACACGTACGACCACGCGACGTAATAACCTTTTTGTAGATATGTGACATAAGAACTATAATTAAGACTTGAGAGCTGTATAGGACACAGGTGTAAAAGTATAATCCTAATAATCATGTAATTTTTTCGTTGTCAACTATATGCGTTGTACGAACACACATTTTTTACTTGAAAAAAGAACGAAGCAATAAATCAATATTATCAATTCCTACCTCTACTAAAATTTTTGGATGAGCATATTGTTGATTGATTATGTGAATTTAGTTGTCCTTACGCCATTTGCTAATATCGAACTCTTCAACCCGTTTTATTGAATCATCGTATATTTGTACTTATAACACTTGACAAGGAAATACATAGTATCGTGTAGATAATGGAGACGTTTCCTTGGACTAATTATTCAAATCTGTATATTTTGTAATACAATATTATTATTTGTATTACACATTGGCGATTAAAAATATAATACAGCTTACTTCTCTGAACGAAAAGCTATAGCTTGTTTGCAACAACCGCCTCATTGACATATTTCAGAAGTTTGTTACGTACAAAGTAATAAAGAAGATATTTACATATAGATGTTCCGAATATTGCGTTTGCGATGGTAATAAGAGTAATAAAGGTGGGTAGGGTATTATTATAGCACATCGTGGCAACTGAGTTTGAGATTGGAAATGAACAAAACTATGTTCATTTAGGATTTGTTAGCACGCATTTTGGACGAAGATTTGGAAGATTTGCTTGTCTTCTTGGCTCTTTTCTCGACTACCTGTTAAATTCAAAAGTCATTGTTCATTTCGATATAGAAAACCGATGTAAACAAATAAATTTAATTTATTATAATTTTTATATTGCTGAAACTTACACCTATAGGTCCATCATAACGTGGGCCCCACTTCATTTCTTTTTCTGCCTGATCGTAGCATATTTCATTAGCCTTGGCATATATTCGAATGAGCAACTCTGGTAGCATCACTAATTTGATGAAATCAGTATACTAAAAATGTAAAATTGTTAATAATTGTTGACTGCGTTTAAATATTTCAAATATAATTTAGCACGAGTTTCAACACACAATACCTTCATTCTGTTCTTTGGTTTTGGAATGAGAAACTCGATAAGCTCTGTGGCTAGCATCATAGAATGTAAATTACTGAATGGATCCGCGACAACCAGTTTTCCCAAACGACTCCTGTCCTTCTTGTCATTGCTGCAATATAGCTACAAAATAAATGATTAACAATAAGGACAAAAGACAATAACAAAATGTGCTTAAATCTGAATTAAGTATATGGCAGCGCCATTACCAGCATGCGGTTGCTATTCAATTTTCCTTCGAATATATCGCATATTTCATCTTGCAAACTGCAGAAATGTGCTTTAAGTTCCTCAGTTCTCATGTTCATAATTTTTCTAAAAACAAAAGAGATACAAACGTGGTTATAAATGTTTACTTAATGCTTACATGTTTAATTTTTGTTAAAGCATGTTATTCGAGGCATTGATCTTGAGCTGTGACTGTGAGTCAAATATTAAATCAAGCTGAATCTCTACTCTACCGTGTATTTGTTTGCGTTAGTATCGATTGTGTCCTACCTGGAATGTATCTCACACAGGCGTTCTTTTTCGTCGTAATCAGTAAAAACCGAACGCATAAGTTGACGACGGTTGGATAGATCAAAGTCCTCATCTAAAACAAATAAATGTAATTTTAAAGCAATTTATTATTCTAATTGTCACCACACCCTGTCTTTAAACATACCTGATTTTTGACATTGCCCACTTTTGACTTGAGGTTGGTCAAATCGTTTCATTAACTCCCCAAACTGAGCGTTGCACTGATCTTCTGACAAAACATCTTGACAGTTGCTCGCATCATCATCTTCAGTAGGATCTTCTCTCATCTGGCTCTGACTTCCTGATTCTTCAGGGGTTGTATTATTCCATCTTTTTCCTTTGCTAGATTCACTTATGTTTTCTTCGTCACTATCATTAAGCTTGTTATCTCTAAGTTTACGTTTCTTTGACAAAGGGGTCTGAGAATTACAAGTGCTCGTTAAGCCTTTGTCATTTCTAGGACGGAGACGCTGTTTAAGCACTATGACTGAATCCTGGCTACCATAACTGGTTTGGCTGCTACTGTTACTACACACGTTTTGATCTTCTTCAACCCCAATCTTTGCATTGAACTCATCGGTGGTCAACTGATTTGTAACCATTTGTTTGAACAGACTCATTCCACCTCTTAAAGTCCCCGGATGACTGATGAGATCCAAGCTTGACATATTTTGTGGAGGTGGTGATTCACCACCATTCTGATTCTGGTTCCAAAGTTGTTCTGCCATTTTCTTGGAACGGACTTAAATCTCACACCTAGAAGTAAAGGAAGATACTGATAAACAATATGTAGTTAAAATAATAAATAAAAATGAAAATAAATAGTTTATTCTAAGTCTGTTGAAGGATGAGAGAAAGACATTATTAAACTCAATTGCAATCAATGTTGAATGTCTCGCACGTCGCACTCCACTCTTTTACTTTGTACCTTGTACTTACCCAAAACACAATACACGCGATCGATGATATTTTCACAGATAATGACTGTGGATTGTCAACTGTACTGTCAACTGTCAAGTGTAAACTGTTTGTTGTACTGCCTATAAAAGGTCAACAAATTTTCTGCAGAATGTATAAATGAACTTGACAGAGGACATTGCACTTTTGCACTGATTGCACATTGATAGAGATTGAAAGAGAAGACGACAGGAAAGAAGAGATTAAATTTTCTCCTTTCTTGATGGTGATTGAGCGCGGTCACGAACTCTTATCTCCATTCCCGCTTAATAATAAAGTGAAAGCAAAATAACTTTTTGAGAAGTAGGGAGTTGCCTCACTCTATGAAACACGTTCACATGCACAGAATAGTATATAGTATAGCTATTCTGTGGTTCACATGTGTAGTTGGCAGTGTGTGTAGAAATCCTAAATCCAGCAAACCCCACCCAACCTATTGCTTCAAGAAGTAGCCCAAAGTTAGGGCAATGATAGCAGAAAAATCCACAGAGAAATCACTATTTTCTATACTAAAATAATTTCGGCTAATTGGCGCATTAGGGTTTTGGGTTCTTGGAATTCGGGTCGGGTTTTTTCCCATATTTCGTCTTTTTCGTTTTGTTCACATTCAGTGTCAGATTGAACTGTGTTGTGTCAGCAGCTACAGGATAGGCGAGTGAAACAGAAGGCAAATAAATATATACAACGACACAAGGTTTATTGAGTGGTAAAGACAGTAAAGAGGTTTTTTGTTGGGTGGGGCTTAAAAACAATTTTTATAAATCTAAATTTGCATTTTTGCAGTTGTCAAAAATATTGAAAAAGAATCCAAAATGAAAGGGTGCATGTTCAACATTGATAACGGGTATTTGGAAGGACTTTGCCGTGGTTTTAAAGCTGGAATTCTGACCCAAAATGATTACCTCAATCTTGTCCAGTGTGAGACGCTTGAAGGTAAGAGTTAGCTGGATTTTTGTTTTGTATTTATTTATTTAGATTTGTGGTATTTTGTATTTAAATGTGTTTTTTCTCGTTAGATTTGAGGCTGCATTTGGCAGGAACAGACTATGGAAACTTTTTGGCTAATGAACCAAGCCCTATTTCAGTATCAACTTTGGATGAGAAGTTAAGGGAGAAAGTTGTCCATGAATTTCAGCACATGAGAAATTGTGCTGTAGAGCCCTTGTCTACTTTCTTGGATTATATCACGTAAGTATTTGAGTTTTATTTTGGGGTGGGATGAGGGGGTGAGGCCTTGACTTTTCATTAAGGCAACAGGCAAGGGAAGAAGGAATCTTTAGTTCTTGATTCGCAGCATATTGTGTATTGTTCGTTGTTGTTGAATGTCAATATTTACTTTGAAATCTAAGTTCGCTCAACCAGAAACTAGAAACTTAGATTACTTCGAGCAAACTTTAATTTCAAAAGTAAATGCAGCTTGGTCGTGTTTGTGTGTAACATATAAAATGCAAAAATGAGAGAAAATGAATGTATGTAGCAAGTAGCAGTGGGGTAAGAGAAACGAGGTTGGAGGCAATAAAAGGTTTTAAATATCAAGTTTGTGGTTTTTGGTTCTCTAGGTATAGTTACATGATCGATAACATCGTTCTCCTGATAACGGGATCGCTGCATCAGAGACCACTTCAAGAATTGCTACCGAAATGCCACCCACTAGGGTCATTTGAGCAAATGGAAGCTATCCATATTGCAACTACACCTGCAGAATTGTACAACGCTGTGTTGGTAGACACTCCATTGGCACCTTTTTTCCAAGACTGCATTAGCGAAGCAGATTTGGATGAGATGAACACCGAACTCATTAGAAACACGTTGTATAAGGCGTATTTGGAATCTTTTTATGAATTTTGCAAAGAACTTGGAGGGGAAACTGCTGATGTAATGTGTGAAATCTTGGCTGTAAGTTTATAAATTTTTGGATCGTCGACGTCGACGTCTTCGTATTCAGTGATTCAGTTATTCAGTAGCAATAGTTGAATAGTTCAATACTATAAGGAGCTGATGGTTAATTTATTGTTATGTATGTAGCTTTGAAAATTTCAAATGTGAAATGTTTTTAGTTTGAAGCTGATCGACGGGCCCTCATTATTACGATAAACTCTTTTGACACTGAACTTTCAAAAGAAGATAGAGCTAGACTATTTCCTAGGTGTGGAAAATTGCACCCCGATGGATTAGCTGCACTGGCACGAGCTGATGACTATGAACAAGTTCGTAGTGTCGCTGAATATTATGCAGAGTATCAGGTTCTATTTGCGAATGCTGGAAGTAATACTGAGGAGAAGACACTCGAGGACCGATTCTTCGAATATGAGGTATGGCGTAACGTCATCAAACAGATTTTTCTACAACTTGTTTTTCAAATTGCAACTGGTTTCTAATGTAATATAGGTGAAGTTAAATGTTAACGCATTTCTGAGGCAGTTTCATTTTGGAGTTTTCTACTCTTATCTTAAGCTGAAGGAGCAAGAATGTCGTAACGTCGTTTGGATTTCAGAATGCGTCGCTCAACGTCATAGAGCCAAAATTGATAACTACATCCCTATTCTTTAAGTTTTACAGTCAAACAAATTATTACCTAATGGATCTGCTGCTATTCCTGTCTTAATTTCGTCTACTAATCTCTGTGTATTTAGTCTTATGTTCTTCCATCGAATTGAACATAAGACTATTTTGTTAGTCATTCTAATTTGTGATACAAATTATTTGGTGTAGTAACCTAGTTCGAAGTTCTTCCTTTTTTAAATAATCATCAGTTCAATTATCGCATATCGTGTAACTTATAGCGCAGATTTAACATTCCAATAGTTATGCTAGTAATTTTTGATGACATCATTTATACATCTACTAAAATAAATCTGGAAATCTGCCTTCAGATACAATATTGATTTTATGGCAGTTTTTGATTTCTTCAAAAACGTGTAGGTTAGAGAGAGGTGTCTATATATTTAAGTTGTGAAGTAGACTTAATATCTGTATAAAAAAGAGATGTTATATGATATTTCTATTCTGTTTCATGTAAAACGTAGATATATTGTGTAGTTTATTAGATTAGAAAAACTATTCGAAATAAGTAGTAATGCGTGTTAAATAAACAAGTAAAACAGTAATCAGAGACATGCTCATCGCCCATGTACATTGTGTAAAAACACCATAACCATATATTATTACAACGTAATTCTTCGTTGTGGGCCCTTGAAACGACTGGAGTGGACTCCGACAAGTTTGCTTATTTTTCATTTGTATTTCATAAAGGTTTGTTTTATGGTGAATTGTTATCAGTAAGCTTGATATGGTAGTAGTACGAATATGAATATGATTCATCTTTTTCAAGCTTGTTAGGAGATTTCAAGATTATTGTTATTGAAATGCTGGTTCTAGTAATTTTTTGATTCATGATTTGACTACTTGATGTTCACTCTTACACGAAGCATGGTTTACCGACAGGTGTTTTGTTGACTCCACAAAGTAAAGAATGCTTAATGATTTGTAATAGTTTGAAATGTATATAGATATAGTCAGTATAATTTGACCCTGCGCCATATTGGTATAGTAGAATGTTCCGTTCCTTTGAATGTGAAATGGCTTCTAAGCAACCAGCAGTAAAAATAGCAGCGACAGATGCGGACATAGATTTCATGAATGTTTTGAAGTTGTGGAAGTTAATTATTATAGAAGTCGTAGAAGTATTGAAAATTTGTGCTTTGTGCTGTCTTTTTTGTCACAAAACGCACCAATTAACCTGAATTTTCCGAAATCCATTATGAACCCGTCTCAACCCATTTCAAAATCTGGTAATTGAATCAAACAATTAAACATGACGTTAAAAATGACTAAAGCATAAAGAACTTAAAAGCAAATTTAAAATTTTTTAACGATATATTTTCAGGAGCTCGACCAGCAAAGGGTAGTAACCCAGAAAATATTCAGCGTGCTGCTGCTGCTACGGACGAAAATTCTACATTTACCTTACGGGTAATCAATACCATCAGCTACAAAGAAACAAAGCTGTCTGTTAGTAAACTACATCTGAACAACTGCAAAAATGAGTTAAAACTTTCCACTAAAAGCCGTAATTTTGCTTCTATCTCTATCTAATGATTTCCAACAGGTTGCGAAGAGGTACACTATTAATGATGTACAGCGGGCTTACTTGGCATTTGAGTCTCATCCGGAGTATTATCTTTGGAAAGACATGTACGGTCGCATTCTCGATCCAAACAAAACCATTGTAGAGGTAAAATATGACACGCACCTAATGCTGGTTTTACGTCCCGTCTTTCATCTTCCCTCTGGTTCACATTACTTCACAAATACATTAGTCCCTGAAAATTAAAATTCGAAATTCGACAGCGATTTTGCTCCTTTAATTGTTATATCTGTGCAATACTATTTAAAAATAAGCTAAGCTCATTTTCGGGTACGAACGGTGTTGGATGTAATGTTAACTATAATCCCCTCAGCAATTATAAAAATAATTATCATACTATTAAAATGGTGTACTAAATTGACTAAAGTCATTCTCTATATAATTTGTAGAACGGCCTGGTCGCGCGTGACGAAGTCGTCGAGTTTGATGGAATAGGAAAACAGCCATGCATTCTTCTAGTTTTTAAAGACGGCTTTGAGAATGATCCAACTGCTTCGTTGAATCCATTGCATTCAAGAAAAGATCAGGATAAACTTTTTAGTCTATGTCGAAACTACTGAGAAGAAAATAGATTTAAATGACAATTTAAGAGATTCAGTCAGTGGATTGCCGATACTTGTCCATAGTTCTGCAATTTTATCTTTAACTATGAAGGCTCACTAAATTAGGCCATTATTTTCATATTAAGCCAATTACATAAAAACTTATAAATTAACTAACGAAAGTTATAATAAAATTTTGCTGTTAAGATTTTTAAAATTTTAATATTCACACTAATTTCTAGCTAACAATTTTGTCAATCCCATAAGGAATAAACTAATTTAGAAAACAGAGAATTTTGGTTTTAGTATCCGATTCAAGCAGGTCCCACCTTTCCTTGACATTTACCATGGCATGGCTGTGTTATTATGTACGATTGGCAAATGAGATACGTATGGTAGATACGTGTTAAACGCATAGACAAAGTTGTCCCTTAATTGACCACAAGGAATTCTTTCCACGTGCATGAGCCTCCAAGCTTTTAGTCGAAAATCAACCTGCAAATTATTAATAAAATTAGTCAAATTAAGTCCATGAAACAAATTTCAGCATTAAAAAATGGTAACTGACCTTTCTTTCGCAAATATACTTCCAATGTTGCGATCTAACGTGTTCGCAAATCTTTCTTAGGCAAACAGCATCAGTAAACTTAACCAAAAAGTCCATTTTGGCGATTTGTGGAGGTAGACCATGAGGAAGAAACAAATCCTTTGCTTGCCGAAGAATCCATGCCAAGTCGTTATTGGGTAAAATCTCTTCACGAATTCAGAAAATAAAAACGCGTTAGATAAAATTGAAATTAACAAAGGTTTTCAACAAAGCCAATATATCTACTAGTAGTCAACCCTTAGTTGTAAATTGTAATTACTTGGTGGTGTGGGAAAATGTGTTGCATGCATATTGATCTCTTCAAGTTTCTGTAAGAACGTATCACTTAAATGCACGATGCAATGGGCGTTGGGTAGCATAGCTACGCAATTGCCAGTCGATGCAAGATATTCCATAGCTTTCTGTAATTCAATAACAATAAAACTCAATTCATGCACCCAACTCAAGAAAATAAGACGAGAATCTGGTAGTTCGAATACCTTAATCCTCATTTGATTTTCAGTAATTCTGATTTTGTCTTTTGGCTTAGGAGGTGCATTAACCATCAAATGGAGAGGCTGGAGGGTGGTTAAAGTTCTTCTTTTAGTACTCTCTTCGTTGTTCGGTTCTGTAATTTTCCAACGAGTGGCTACAAAAGGTAGATTTGAGACATACGGTGATTTCTTCGGTATTGGTGGCAATGGTCGATCCCATTCCGCAAAACCAATTTCTGAAAACAAAATTACACAAGACTTCATGATGTACCCCTAGTTGTATGTTGTAACTTCTAAAAGTCACTTACTCTTTGTTCCAGCATTTTCAACTCCGAATCCTCGGCGCATCTGCTTCTTAAGTGCTTTCTCCTTAGGTATGGGTATGTTATCACTTTGGAAGTAAAGTTCTTCAATTTGATGTATAGTATGGTACATTTCAAAGATCAATAGGCCAGAAAAGAATATTTTCTCTCGTGGTGTATAACCGGTTAAATCGATGTTAGAATCTAAAAATCATAGCCGAAATTAAAATAGGATATTTATACGCAAGCTAATAGGCGAAAGCGAGCGTAGTGTAATTATGAGGATTTCCACCGACCTTCGCTTGTCTTTCTCTTCTTCTTATGCTTCGCCTTTTGTTCCGGGTCGTCGTCAGTGTAGGGCCAGGTGTCCTCTTTTTCGTATTTGTACGGCTGATAAAGGCGATTGGTTGTTTCCTTTTGAGATTCACTTTCGGATAGTTTCTTTACATTTTCTTGCTTATCACCACGCTCATCTGTTGTACATTCATCCTCACTGTACGGAATAGGAGCTTGCAGTATATCTTTTTCTCGTGCTAAGTGTGGGCATCCCACGGTGAGCATAAAATGAGGAAAGGACCAGCCGCTTTCACCTGCTGGTGTTCTTCGGATGACTTGAATAATTTCTTCTCTTGTCACACCTGCTCCTAATTCATCAACAGCACTACACAGAGGATCCACAATATCGCATATTTTCTTACCAGATTTTAAAGTGTTTTTGATATCCATTATCGCACTCAGCTAGATAAAAAAATATTGGTTATCCACAAATGAATATTAATATTAATTTTATTTATGCGAGTACATAATATAACAAGTGTAACAGCTTGCACCTTTGAATCATCTAATTGGATAAGCCACCCAGGAAAAATAGGCTTTTGATGACCAATTTTTCTTGGTCCCAAAACGTTACCAGCACCACGGCGTAAATGGCTTGCAGCATAAACTAGACGAAAGAATCATACATTAATAGTGTTGAGAGAATGAAATAATTGCAGCTTATTTCAGTCAATTATTAATATTAAGAGCTTCATTGTTTACCTATTCGGTCAGCACTTTCACTTTCCTCTAAAAAAGGAAATTGCAATCCTTTTGGGGGAGGATTTTTTGGAAAAGCTTTTGACTCGCGTTTTGTTCTTTTAGGTTCAAAAGGATCTTCTGCAGCTATTGCAGCTTGTCGCTTCATTTCTAGAGTCCCATACTTAATGTCCTTTGGTGGTATGATAAAGTTGACATCACATTGGGTTAAGTCTTCTGCCTGTAACCATAAGTTAAAATGAAATAACTTCATAAATGTAGTTTCTGTTGGAAATTATATCATACCATGTTAAAATTTAAGCAGACTGTATATCTGCGATTGCTGCGTTGACCTGCTTGAATCGGAACTAAAATTAGGTGCTAAAAGGTTCAATGTTGACGTAGATGACAAAAAATTTAGAATACGGTTCCTGGCTAAAACCTGATTTTATAAAACTGAAACTAGACTGATGACATGCCAGGTGTTGAAATAATGAAATCAGTTCATAACAACAGTTTTATATACGATGACATAGAAACAAATTTTAAAATTAAAACTTTGATTTTAATGTCATCTATTTATTTTATTGGTATCGGATTCAATATAAATGTACCCTACTGAATTTAATAGAATACAAAACAATCCAGCACTGCTGCATTTCAGTAACAGTATGAAAAATTAACATAGTTAATCACAAAGTATTTGACAATGACAACTTAATGTATGAAATTGGTCACATATTGACACATTATAAGTAACTGTAGACTTAAGGTTTACAAGGTGGGGTTCATGTATTTCAATTTCTTATTTTTCTACTCATTATAACTTAAAATTTCCAATTTACTGTCGGTTTTGAATTAAATTAGAACTTTGGTACGTTTCATAAACACAATTGCATCAAGAGTAAAAGAAAACAATCCGCATCAGCTATTAAAATAAATGGGATACCTCAAACCAGGTACTGAAAAAACACTACGACCCGCATATTTGTTATGTGTGTTACTATCAATCAGTAGAGTCAATTGATTGACATGCAGTTTATTTTGTCGAGCTGGTTGCAGATTAAGCGTATTATATATCTGTGATTGTGATCCTTGAGGTGAGGCTGATAGCCTAGTTTGATCACGGTGCTTGTTAATTGTAAGTGATGATGGCAAAACTGGAAATTGGAAATTAGGGTTTTTTGAAGAGTTCATTGATCAACTGTTATTACCTAGTATCTCTGACGTAAAATTTAAGATATCTAAAAATTGAAATGCGTGAGGGCTTTGAAAACGTTAAAGGATTTCATCTCCATTTGAATTATCTTGATCAAGTGTGATACGAACACCAGGGCCGATAAGCAAACACGTAAGTCCAGTAGTAGTTGTTACAGAAGAACTAAAATTTCGAGAAGAGCCAATATTATTATTAAAACCAATATTCCCATGACCCTGAATGCCGTTAGGGGGTAAGTCATTAGCAGCAGATGGAACAGGGCTTAGTCGAATATTCCCCATAGACACTGTTCGCATTCCACCATCAGTTACTAACTGAGGAGATGAACTAGACCCTGAAGACCCCACAGGGCTTGGCTCAGAGTCTCTTTCTCTGTGATTACATTTACTAGCAGAGCCTCCCAAAGAATTACAAGCACCACCACCACCACAGTTATGATTACTTCTACTACCTGCACTACTACGATCAGTTCTAGCTCCATGAGACGCTGCCGCTCTACCGTTGGGATTTGAATTAGGACTGGTGTTTTGATTCCTGCTAGAGCTATTTACAACTCCGTTTGGAGGTGGTGTTTGGTTTGTGCTAGAATTTGATCGATCTGATCTCCGTGTCGGTGCTCTTGCCCCATCCCTTAGTTCTTCCTCAGTCTCTTCCTCTTCATCATTACTTTCTCCTAACTCTTCTTCCTCCTAAGCCACAGAACAAGTAATTAGGTGTTAAAATAAGTTTTTTGAAAGTGCATTTTTCGTTTGCAGTTGCTATTAGGTAGCCCTTATTTATCAACTGTAGTTATGTTATAATATACTAATTTACTAACCTCTTCAACAAATTCCATATCGTCGTCTTCGTCTTCAATGTAATCAGGATCATATGAATCTGCTTCTTCTCTTCCATTCTCTTCACTATCGCTGCCAGAATCTGAAATACCTATCGCCTCGTCACTTGCCGAATTAGCGCCTGAAGTAGGGTGGGACTGTGATGCGTCACTTTGGTTTTGACTTTCTGGATGTTGAGCCGGACTGGTGGTCGCCGGTTGAGCCTGCACTGTAGCGTTTCTGCCACCTCCTCGGCCCCTTCGACTTCCACTTGTTGGTGCGGATCCTTCATTGTTACCGCTGTCACCACTACCCTGGCTCAGTCTAATTCCGGCGATTCCTCTTTTTTCTGCTGAGGCTAAGTCTCTTTTAATGCGTCGAAATTGGTTGCGATTATTTAAACGATACTGAATCATTTGTACGAAGTCGATTTCGTAAAGGTGACCAGCAATCAACAACTGGCAAGAACTTTTCTCAGCATTAAATGCTTTTTCTAATTCTTGCATACTTCTTATATCATAAGTCCACCAACCTAGAGACAAACCGTTTACAGTGAAGAAAATCAACTAAGACAGTTTTGTAATATAGATGATAAGAGATTTGACTTTCAATCACAAATACGTATGTGCTTATATTATAGATGACTTACCACCCTGCCTTGCTTCATAGTACCACACAAATCCAGATGTCGTGTTTACTTGTTTGTAAAGTTGACTAACGTCCTTTAAACGTGGGTGTGTGAGTACACTGTGAGGAATATTGGACCTGCATATTGCACATCGTCCATGAGGGCCCTGCATTGCAACGCCCTTAATGCAGAGGAAACAAAATATATGCCTGCATGGCAGTTCCACTGGATGAACACATGGTTGAAGACATATTGGACATTCGAATTGAAAACTTTGCTCATCTGGGGTTTCAGTTGAAGCTGATAAACCTACTGAACTACTCAACTTTTCAGAACCCTCTTGTTCCACACCGACTTCAGTAAGAATATTACTGCTATGAGTAGAACTAGTTTGATTTGTATTTATCGAATCTCCTTCATCTGCATGATGTTCTGTTTCTGAAGAATCTGCCATATTATCCAAAAGGCTATAGCTCTTGCGTCGTAGCCAATTAATCCAAATCTAGTATCAAAAAGCACAAATACAATCATTACAATCGTAAACTTAAAGAACATTTTAATTTAAATTGTATAAATTATATGAAGTTAAGTTAGATAAACGAGCATAATCAATCCGAAATTCAATCGTCACCAACGAAATTGGTCAGTAAGTAAAGCCATGTTATTCAGTTTTCAGTGTTCTTGTTTTAACAACCGAGTCTAAACGAAACCAGTAATCAAACATCAAGTGCATCCAAACGACCCTTTTCCATTACCTTTTTACCCATTTCAGAATCCACAATGAAAAATAAGATGGAAAAAAGTGTTTCAAACAGACTGTGGAGGTGAACGGTCTGGAAATTAAGTTTGATCAAAAATGAAATTGAAACTTATTTGATTGATAATCTAATTTTGAAAAAATCAACGAAAATTAGAATTAAATTGACTAGAAAAATCCGTCAGTGACCCTATTATCTGTTTAGCAATAGTTATGAAAATATCCAGAAACTGAGACTGACCAGTCACCAATTACCAGCCAATCTCAGCACTAAACATCAACTAAATGTCTTAACATCCATAGACTCTATGTCTTAACATCAAATCCAATCTTATGAAAGTGATTTTAATTAATGCTATACAAAGGAAGAGGAAAAAGGAAACGTCCTAATAATTGATAACAATACTCTCTGTTCATTATTGCGAAAAGTGTAAGGTGCACACAGCACACTGAAAAAAAGCGAAGCCTTTGTTCGATTCCCAATCACACTTGAATTATAAGTATAAAAGGGTGTAGGTTAGATTAATATATTAATCAAGTTATCATAGAAATTCATCATTATACATTAATGATAAAGCTCCAAGGTATACTTGACCATCATGATCATATCGTCTATTATGGTCCAATCCAATGTCCTACCATCTTGCTAAGCAAATTTTTACATCTGTTTCGTCTTGATTAACAATAACATAATTTTTTTCAAGTTTTAACATTATTTACGACAAGGAGTTAACACTATAAAAACAAGCATGATTATTGCATTACTTGCACTATTGGTGTTGGATTGTATATCTTCGTATATAGATTACTCACCTTTTTATCTGTTGCAACTGTTGCAACAAGTATGAGCACAACTAATGCCAATTGTCAAGCCCTTTGCTTTGCTTCTTTGCTTGCTATTTTGATAGGATTGTTTCGCTGAATTTTATCCAAACTGTCTGTCTTCAATTAGGAGTCAAGATTATCACCAAAAGGCAAGTTGTATGGGAAGTATATCTGCATTTAAGTAAATTTGTCAGATTGATGGAATTACGATCACGACACTCGATACACCACAATACTTGTTCTGTCTTTACTGTAAAAATTAAAAAAGTAAATAATTGTTAATTCAATCAAAAA
>JAQGAA010000647.1:0-20582 GCA_034696425.1 Isotoma viridis
CAAAATTTTAACATGACCCTGTGATGAGATTCAGTTGCACAAAAATTCTAAAAATTCCTATAGGATTTGCATTGCCACAGTCACAGCTCGAGCTCGCTCTTATTTTCTAGCCTTGTTACACCACTTATCTAATAAGTTAAAAAAATATAATTTTCACACTTATTATCACTTCTCAGATTTTTCGGGTTCGTTTGCATCTGAAACTCGATTAAAAAATCTGATAAGTGATATTGAATGTGAAAACCACCGGATCGGTTTGAAAGAGCACTTTTTTATGAGTATGAAAAGAATATAATATTTTTTATGAGTATGAGAAGAAAGGAATCAAGAAAACAAACAAGATAGTGTCAGCAACACTGCAACTCCAACTTAGAATTTCAGTCGTAGGGCAGAATAAATTTATACCGTAGCTCATTCTGTTCAGAATTTACAATTATAATTATTAAGTACCAAAAGCTATTTTATGTGAATGCTATGTCTGTCCGTCCGTCACGTCGATAAGTTCCGAACGCTTTAACCGATTGACTTCAAACTTCGTACACATACTCTAAGGGTCCTATCTCAGGTCAAATTTGAAAATGTGGTCGATCGGACCACCCCCAAGGGTCATGACTATTGGCCTCACCCAGTAATACATGTTCATATAGCCAAGTGGGGTATCATTGGAAAGCTCACAGGTCATAGGTCAAAAGATCATGAGTTATGAATGTCAGAATGTCAAATATCAAAATTTTGAATGTCAAATGTCAGAGTGTCAGAGTCAGATGTAACAAAACAGTGAAGCTTTCGCTACTTCTTTACATCTGTACTTAGAAAAGTCTATTTTGATTGTATAGATGGTATTTCATTATATAATTTGACTTCAGTATTTTCAATCTTATCATTTGCCATTGCCATCAGTCATTAGTCCGTATTTCAATAATTACTATTGGTCTCAACAAAAATGTATAGGCATGCTTATCACATTACAAATGCTTATACTATTAATTTTATGCCAAAAAAGTGCTGTGACATGGAGTTTCTATTGGTGATTTATGTAAAGAAAAGCGTTCGAGTTTGTTTATAATTTTCTTACTCCGGAACCTTAAAATCAGAAAAATCTACATTATTTCAGAAAAGTCAAAGATCTCAATAAATTATTGGCATGGCACTAGGCTTTCCACCTCCGAATGTCAGCTCAACATGACATTATTATTTTTATTGGAGATAAATGGATGTAGGCCTTAGTAATGAAATGAAAAGTAATGTAAAGTACCGTGATGGTTGATATTGAATGGAATGAAACACACACTAAAACTAAACACGACATGAGAGCAAAAAGAGATTTAAGATAGATACACGAGGGCGATTAAAGAAAAGTAAAAATGAGAAGGTTGGCTCGGTTTGCTCTGTTGGGTAGAGTTGGAATTGTACCAAAATCTCGCAGTGAGTCTTACGATGAATGAATGAGAAAGGGAAAGTGTCAAAGGAGAGTAATTTAATGTGAGTTAACACTCCACTAGGAAATTCACTAAATTATGCACAACTGTCATGTCACCCGTCTATTTACTATCTTCCTTCCTTCCTAACTTATTTCCTTCTTGAATGGATATGAGTACTGCTAATGCTAACACTAGTGCATCTTTTGACAAACTTCTTGTGAAAAACCGGTATAGCACTCCTACCCGCCCGGTAGCATGTATTTCTCATTCATTCCATTACATAACGACAACTCATTCTCAAGCATTATTCCATCAGAAATATACGAACTGACTACGCAAACTGCACTGGAAATGGATGTCAACCACCATCCGGCATATGTCCAATTTCTCCGTTTTCATCATCAACATCAAGTTTTAGATGCATTTGTGTCCATTTCACTTAGGCGAAATCGCATTGCAGTAATCTCGTTGTATGATAGTGATAGATCAATATAGCATTCAACGAGAAACCCAGTCTCTTACCTGAAAAACAAAAAAAGCAAAATAAAATTAGTTTATTTTAAATATAATCCATTTTCACACTTATAATATATTACTGCTAAAGTCTAAAAACATGAACAACTGCCTACACTGTATACTATTTATTTATTTCCCTTTACATATTTATAGAATCAGAATGATACATATTCTGTTATTTTAGTAATTCAGCTCATACCCATTATCATCTTGAGTGTCAGTCACCTCAATTGACCTGTCCAATTACGTCTTTATTTTGGCATGACACAATCATTTAGGATAAGTGTGTGTGTGTGTGTAGATTGTGGTGCTATATTGAACATTTTGGATCATTTTTGGGCACTTGGTCTCTACCGAAAGTTGTCGTACCCAACCCACTTTCAACTTTACGAATCCTACATATTCATATTCAACATTTTCTACTTTTTTTTTCTTGTTTCATTGAGTTCACTTTAGTTTTTTTATGCAAAAATAAG
Source organism: Isotoma viridis (assembly GCA_034696425.1). Classification (NCBI taxonomy): domain Eukaryota; kingdom Metazoa; phylum Arthropoda; class Collembola; order Entomobryomorpha; family Isotomidae; genus Isotoma; species Isotoma viridis. The sequence continues at coordinate 2,414 of JAQGAA010000647.1, forward strand.
TAGTAAAGCAAACCACCTACACCTACACTCTATTATAGTATGCAATACAACACACCAAAACCAACTTGACTTGTATTTTACTCTGTCGCATTTATAACATGAACATGGTCAATGGTCATAATGGTTTAACAACCGAGACGAAAAATTTTAGTTTCACTCCTGCTGAGTATGATTCCTACTGAATCGTGTCTTACCCTTTTGATTCAAGTTCAAGTTCAAGTTCATTTTTATTTAAGTGTCAGAAAAAAAGTTTACAAAACCGTTGTACAGCTCTGATTTCCAAACCATGACACTGAAGAATTAAATTAAATAAGAAGAAGATGATTAAAGAAAGTATTTTGTCGTTTTTTTTTAAAAAACTGCTGCTGGGTAATGTAATACTTTTTTACAAAGCAAGCTTGTTAAGGCCAAGGTGGCCAGTGAAGGTATAAGGTTTTTTATTCTTTAAGAAATTAATTGATGGTAAAAAAATCTATAAATTTTAGTTTTAAATTTTTAAGCAAGCTTTATTATCTCTTACGTATTTATCTTAAGGTTTCTGACATTTCTAATTTTTGAATTCTAATAATCCATTAAAACTAGGAAATTCAGTATATTAAGAGGATTATCAGCGATAATGAGAGTTCAAGTTTAAACTCCATTCAAAATCATTTATTTTGTTCTACTTTATGAAGTAAATTCTAGAGTTTTCTTTGCAAAAACATAATGCAAATTTATAAACAGCCCAGATTTCTATTCTATATCGTTGCTAAAAAGCCAGCTGTGTCCAATTTGCATGCTATTCATGTGCACTGATAAAGAAACGAATAAAGAAAAGGGGATAATGGAGAATAGAGACTTGACCATTTCCCTTAGTCCCATATCAATGTCTATAGAAAATAAAATATGCTCAGAAATTGCACTTTTCTCTTCTGAAGACGAATACATTCAGCCAAGCAAACTCTTCTTCTGGAGAGTGAAGATCTCATTTTCTAAATATATACATCTGCAATGCACTGTAGTGAGATTGAATGAGTAGTCTCTCTGACTGATAGGATGAGTCGAGTGTGTACGTGAATGAGAGATGAACTGAATCTCTTTATAAATTGCACAAACTCATCTCGCTCTTTTTTATTTCCAAAACAAATGAAGGTGAACTTTGAAAACAACAACTCCTTCTGACTACCAAATGAGCTTGGATATTCTGTTCTAGCTGCCTAGATAGAAAGATGGGATTCAGATATAGATATGTACTTGCAACTACCTCATATGTAGATTTATCTCTGCTAGCATGCTGCTGGCACCCAACAGCTATATATCTCCAAAGTGGATTAGATAGACAGATCTGATACCCGCACTACCACTAACTTCCAAACTCCCAGTACCGATTCCAGAAAATATTGCAAAATCTTAAACCTTGAACCTGGAATGAAACAGATGGCAATCGGAAGAGTTTTTGAACTTTAAGAGATGAACATTTTTAAGATTATTATATTATTAACAACGGCGTAACATCAACACAGAATAATGAGGTAGAGGTTCAATGTGTTCATTCTAAAATGTCACGGTGATGTGATGCTGCTATATGCTGGTCAGATTAGTCTGGACTAATGCATCATTTTGCAACTAGATCATACATAGATAGATACTCGGCACTGATGGGGCCACTGCTTTCAAATTGATCTCTTTCAAATGATATATTCAAACCTTACTAGAAATTTACTATCTCATGTTGTGCCAAATACTTAAAACATTTATATGCAGCCCATCTTATGCACAACGCTGAAATGAGAGAATCTCTCCAAGGAATTTTATGGTTGTTAGTGAAGTTGACTAAGGTGAGGTGACAAATTGCTATGAGAAGGAAGCTCCAAACTAACTAACTGCAAGTAACTAGAAGTTCACTCAGGGTATCTCTCAGGGAAATCCTTCTGTTCACCAGTATTTGCATAAAATGTGAATACGAAACAAAGTCATTTCATGCTTCGAATATTCTACTCTCATACTCGTGTGTACAATCAGTAGTAGGAGTATTGACAGTATTGTGTTCTGTATAATATGTAATGCTCTTGACTATATCTACTGAGCTGTGATGGTAGAAACCTGGACGCACCCATGTGGCTCAACAATACTAAACAGAGAGTATAATAATATTTCTCAATTCACAAATTCAAAATTATTTTGCAAATGCAATCCAATCTACAACTTCTCATTTATCTTTTGGACCTAACAAATAAACAGCTGAATAGAACTTAAGATTAAAACCCCTTTGGCCATTCCCCTTATATTTTATTATTACCATCTTCTTATAAGGAATTGAAGAGAAACCCGCATTATTAACCTTCAGTCTATCACAAAGACTACGCAGACAAACACATTTATTAAAATACACACGGAACATACTAACTTGCTTGTTGTACAATAAATGAGACACAGATCAACTTCTTATCTTACGGTTACGAGGATTCTGAACATTTGCACTAGAAACTTGAAACTGGAAACCTGTTATCATGCCGCAGGATATTTCCATAGCTAAATAAAGCTAACTGAAATGACCTACAACATTTTCTCGGTGGTCATGTTCATAAATTTTGTCAACCATTTCCCTAAAACTGCCATATACTCTTTATCTTTCGACCTCGACAAGTACGCGTACTTTTTATGCACGACCCTGCAAATTAAAAAAAATGCATTCCATATTCATTCCATATGGACTGATTATCAGCCTCTTTCCATTTCGGATAAAATGGAATGAGTCCAAGGTCTAAAAAAATACGCATATTCACAAAATTTAACAATATTGTCAAAAATACTAGGTTATGATAACGCATGGATGATCCACATTATAATATTAGTAAATCCTTAGCGTAATATAGCGAGGATGGAAGGAGCGGACCGCAATTTGTGAAGCCATTTGCAACTTATACCACTAATACAATATAAGAATTAGAGATAGGGACAAAAAGGGCAAGGAGTTTAATAAGACACTTACAGAGGGGTTTGTATAAGATAGGGTAATGGGAGATAGGGAATGAAGGCAATTTGAGGATGAGTTACAAGATGATTCCTTTCACAGAAGCTAGATCAGCGGTTTCCCTTTTCTCTCTTGTGTGTATCTTCCTGCCTCTGTCTACTATTAGTTTAGTTTCCCCAAAGAACTGAACCCGTTGTGGTGGTGGTAGAATATTAGCAAGTATTGTCTTCCAGTCTTATTTGTTGACTAGGATAAATCTTCACGGAAAATAAAGTAATTTCATGAATTACGTCATTTTAATTTACTTCGCTAGTTGCCCATGAGAAAAGAAAATAAGCTTCGGGGCGGACAAACTGTATTATCATTTTACTTTATCTTGACGCAGATAAGCCTCTTTCTCCGCCTGCCTTTGGAGGACCAGAGAGTAGTCAACCTTTCTTTAGTCCACAATACGATACGATACCCGGGTTTTATTTTCCTCTCTCTACTCTAGCTCCTATTCATCCGACTCAGGGTGGTGGGTTTTCTTATAATAGTATTTCTGTTTTGTCTCCAAGAAAGAGAAATCTGTTTGCACTGACTGAAGAAAGGAAAGGAAGGAGGAAGTAGTAAGTCAGCGGGATTAAATATTCACGAGCATCGTGAAAGTCTAATGAATAATGACACGGGGCTAGGATTACCTCAATCTCTCCATACTGCAATAGGCAAGGTAGCTTTGCAAGGATTCATAAAGCATGTTCTGTTATGTAAACGTAAAACTATTCAGTGCTTGATGATTTTATACATGTTTTAAAAGATTATTTAAAGAAAGTCTGAGAAGTGAAAAAAGCTCGTGCATGCTTCCAAAAATAAAATTACTTAGGATTTCCAGATTGCATACCTCAAACCAACACTGGATAAAAAAACTAAAACCAGGGTTTGTGAATTAGCCCTTGAGAAAAGCGACCCTAACGCAAACTGTTCACTTATTAATTTATTTATATACACAAACCATGCTTGAGTTTACAATAAACTAAACAAATTCGATTGAACTAATCTAAGCTCTATCTTACCTTCTTCAAACTGAAATTAACTTTACAACCCTCGAATGAATAATATCAAGTTAAACTACGAACAAAGTCAATCCTCTTTATGTGTCCTTGGCATATTATTACATTACTCATTTCTTATTTACTACCGAGAACGACACAATACTTTGACATTTCCACCCAGAATAATCAATTGCACACTACGATATCATGGAACAAAGTAATCTTGTAAATTCATATTTACTCAAATCAAAATGGCACAAGGCACAACTACCAGTAAAATATCTTAAATATTCACGAGTCTCACGAACCCTTTCTAATAAAACATGTCAATTAATCAGACTCACAATTTATATTAAACTGAAAGTTTTACAGAAATGGTAATAGTGTCGAATCTTCAAATTGAAGACGACCTGAATATCCACTTACCGTAACGAAATTAAAATAAGACATCTGAATAGAAAGACTTGAGACCTCTCACTTTTAACCACATTCACGACAACTAATCCGTCTAGCCTTTAAACTTGATAATACTATTGCAAATAATCTAAAACACCCCCACCCAGTCTTACAGAATCGAAAGTGTAGAGAGATTACAGCGTAATCCGTGCAATATAAGGATAAATCTCTACTTTCGTTTCCTTTGAATGAAATCGGATTAGAATTAGAATATAATTCAATTACATGGAAACTTATTTACGATTAGAAATACTGGACTAGACATGCACGAAAAGTTGATGATGAGTTTTATGTACGACTATCTCCTCTGTTTTAGTTGTGCACGAAAGTGACATTTTCAGCTAACATTCTATACTAAAGAAATGTCACAGGCATTTCTAATTGACAATTCTAAACAAAATACGTTAATCAGCCTTAGTTTTATAAATTACTTTTTTAAATCCATCACGTCTCATTTAATAGTAATTACTTTGAAATTTAGATGTATCATTAAGTCGTTAGATACTCATTTGTATGCACTTGTTTAATGAAAAATGAAATTCATCTTTTGTGTCTTGTTTTGTGATGCACAAATTACAATTATTGAAATGAGATATTGACATACATTTTTTAATTTGTATTTCTGAATAAATCTTCAAACTAATGATTAGTTCGATAGTGAACGAAACTGTGCGTTTGCCTGCAGAGATGAGACTGAGATGTTGATGTATTTCTAATCTCAACTTGGATGGCATCAGCTTGTTTTCTTTACTACTGCTTTTTCTTCACGCAAAAAAAATGAATCTTATGTTTGAGGCGTCAGGGCCATGCATAAGACTTTGTTTGCTTTTTTGTGATTGTGTTTTGGGTGGGGAATTCTTAATAGATTTACATTTTAGGGTGAATGATCCTTAGGAAGATGATGGGTGCAGTTGCTACTATGATGTTATGGGGTGGGGGGTTATAGGGTTGGCAGGTATAGTTGTAGAAGTTTCTTGCGAAGAGAATTTACATGGGTAGGATACCCTGCATCATGTATAGGATACCCTGCCATCCTTACCATAAGGCAAGGTATCCTACCCATGTAAATTCTCTTCGCAAGAAACTTCTACAACTTCACCTGCCAACCCTATAGAGCTTTTGGTGACAAAAAATAATGTCACGTTGAACAAAAGAAGTAGAGTTAATTAATTAATTGATTTGTGACTACACTTTATGGGCATGTGACTGACTCGCTAATAAGATGCTTATTCACACCTTTTCATTTTTATGTCATATTTTATGCTGTGCTTAAGCTTGTGCTGTTAAATTTAAAAACAAAATGTATCAAGTGTGTAAAATTAAATTAAATATGCTTAAGATATAGGCAATACTGCTAATGATGAAGAGGGTGACAAGGTGAAGATGCGACGGTATTCATATCTAGTATATAGGGGAATCTGCACGTAAGAAAAAGGGATTACGTTTTAGACTTTAACTTTATTAATTACTTAATCATTCACCTTTGTTCTTATGAAGATGAACGTGGTTTTTGCTAGTTACAAAAATTGTTATTGAATCCTCAATGACTTTCATTATTTTGTAAATTAAATATTTATTTAAAATAAAGTTACTTTGCGAAACAGGTTTTAATGCGAATGAATCGACAAGTTTCCTTCTTATTAGTGTAAAAGCTTTGCTTAAATAAATTCTGAGAAAATAACATCACTGATCCTTTAAATAAAAAGTAGATTTTTATTTAAATTCAAATACAATTTGAAAACCATAAGTTCGAGATGCAACCTTGTTGTGGACTTTCAAATTTAACTGCAACTATCATCATAGGAATTTTACAAATTGTAAGTAACATTCAAATATATTTTGTCACGTACTTATTCAGTTCCTTTAAAAAACTTTTGCTCATATTGTGAGTGTCTCTAAAAATGATTAAACTCTTAGGGTAGTTGGATAATAATAATATACATAAATAGAATGGAATCATCTCAATCTTTAATTTTAATAGATTTTATGTTCCTTCCTTTGTGCTGCATATGCAATGGGTCTCGCTTTCTTGGTCCGAGGAAAAGAGCAGATGTTACTTCAACTGGACTCTGAAGCTGGGAAAGATTTTGTAGCTAGCTTGGGCCTTGATGGTTCTAGTGGTACGTGTACTAAAGATAACATATTATTAGATAAAAGTTGAATTACTCATATATTATAGGAAATCCGAGTTTTTAATGCATAATGGTACGTGTCACAAAGTGATACGATTATTAGACCAGTTATCCACATCAGATAAATTCAGCATACGGTCAATGAGAGTTTAAAAATTCTTATTAAATTTCTTAATAAATATTTTGTTTTGATATAGAAAGGACAGTCTTCATCCTAGTAGTTCTTAATGTTATTCTATATTCAAGCAAAATAATTTTTGCGATTCAGCTGCTAAGTTCCATTCAATTGGTAAGTGTACTTACTCTTGCTTGGTAAATGTTTTTGCTGCTGTGCAAGATTTTGATCACAAAAGCATTCATTTCCTCTGTTAAATAGAATCTATGCGTGTAATATATATAGCGATGAGATGAAGTATGCATTTGCAATTGAAATTAATGTTTTATCTTTGAAATGCGTACACTTGCTCTTACTGTGGACCATAGGATTCCCGAAAAGGAATAATAATCTGGCTGATATTGGAAGTAACTACATTCCTATGCAGATTAGCTCTTTTCATAACTTCTATCGTCATTTTGAAGAAATCAACAACCACAACTATAGGAACGATAATAATCTATACTTTTTCAATTGTAATGGAAGCCTTTTGCATCTGGGTTGTTTGTCGTCTTATCATTGATATGGGAAACCCCTCTTGGGTACGTTTTATTAAATGTTAATAATAAGGGGCATATCTGATATCTTTTATTCAGGAATATTTTAATAAGTTTTTGGAATTTTCATGTTTTCATATTCGATCTTTGAAGTTTTGAAAGAAATAGTTAGTATATATACACACACACGCTATAGGGTTTTATCTATTTAGATACTTTTATTCTTTGCAAAAGGAACGAATATAGAATCACTTATCATTAGTCCAACTTGCTTAACTATTTGACATTTAGTCTACCACAATATATAGTCCTACCTCTAATTATTACCCTTAAGTTAATACTTGAATCGTTCGTCTTGTACATGTACAATTTTGTTGTGTATTTCTTCTTTAGAAAGCCAAGTCATCATCATCCCCATACCCAGAAGGATTTCGTATTCACTCCAGAAGGATTTATCAGAAAGCGAATACTCGCATCGATTACAATCCTCCTGGAAGAAGGAACACAACCAGGTGTACTTTATACTAATGAGTTTTATATAAATCTTCATATAAATCATTTGCATTTCATTTTTACAATGTTAAAGCTTTGTCTGAAGATGAATAAAATCTTCAGCTATATTTTCCTTATCTGCAACGCTGATGATGTGATAACAGCCATATTACTCAGAATTTATTTTTCCAACATGTTGTGATTTAGTTGTACACTCATATGGAATACTGTTCGAGTACTTCCAAGAAGATTAAGTTTTTTGGTGAATTTTGAATTTATTCGTAAAGTTTATTGTGATTCTTACTTCCTTCAGTGATTTTTTGTACGCTAATTCAATAATAATTGAGGTAGTGGATTGAGTTGATTGCTAATTTGACGACAAAAATGAGGGTGGTAAGTTAAAAAATAAAAAAATTACTAATTAAACGCTAATTACTGTTGCCTCCAGTAGTGTAAGAAAAGTTTGTTGCCTCAGATGGACAAAAAAGTATAAAAATTTATAATTATTTTTTTATAGCCTAAAGAAGTAAGGATCACTTTAAAGGGAAAGGGTGTGCCAGGAACTTTAGAGAACATCGTCGCAAGTCCAAAAGCAACCTGGATTGAGTTCTTAGTGGCTAATGATGTAAGTTTTAGCTTTTTGTTGTAGTTTTCATTATTTGTGTAGAAGGAATGCACTTTTCAAGTAAATGTAATAATCTTAATTGTTGGCTAAAGAACTTACTATCATTCATTACTGCATGTGAAAAGTAAGTTTCATTACAGTTTCTCTTTAAAAAGTGTTTTATTTTCCAGGTTAAAACGTGCTAGTAAGCTTTTTATCTGATTAATAATTGAAAGTATTAGTTCTACATATTGGAACTTCAAAAACACTTAAAAATATCAAATTCTATTCTATAACCCGTTTTTCGGATAGAAGTTGAACCAGACTCAACCTCAACACACATCTCTACTCCAAAAGGGCGAAGTGCTGTAACTCAACCGATTTGGGACACCCTGAAAAAGTATAAAAACCAAAAATCGATGGTCGCTCGAGTTCAAGATTGTCCATTGAGGGAAGTCCATCACGTCCCAAGACAACGCCGTGCCAGTTCCGAGCCCGAGTCCCTTACAAGACGGACGGAGCGAGATCGGCGACCGGTGGTAAGGTTCTCGCCAGAGAACCCCTTCTCCCCCTCAAAACGCCAAAAGGTAAACCAACCCTTGCCTGAAGGGAAGTACAAAAGTATTCTTAGTCCAAAACACCATCGCCCAAGCCATTGGAGTCAATCCATGGATTCATCCCCTCGATATCAACAAGAGTCCAACGCATACCAACCCAGACTTCTACGGTCTGCGACACCACCCCCTGCTCGTCCTCGCCGAAATGTTTTTTTTGAAGATGAGAAGCCACAGCCTCGGCTACGACGAAGTGCTTCGTCTCAGGATCTTAGTACAGATTACTTTATAGATTGTGACAGCAGCAGCAGTGATGATGAAGAAGTAAGTTTAATTCAGATTTGACTGTATTTAATCCAGCATAATCTATTTTAAAACCTTAACTGATTTAATTTTATCTTATACTGTTACCATTTTTCTCTAATTCTGACTCAATTCCTTTTCTGTTCAAGGTTTTTCCAAGAACCACTTTCGGTAGGAATTCATGGGATGGATATGGCTCATACAAAACGAAGTTTCTTCAAGAAATGAAGCGTGCTCGTGGTGAAGAAGTAAGTTTTTGTACATAAAATAAATTTATTCTATATTTATTTTCTCATATAATTATGATTAAAAAACTTACAAAGTGTTGTGTTTCTACTTTGTTTTTTAGATTTGGGAGCTAAAGAATGTTTTAGAAAACATTATTGGAACACGTCGAGGTCTAACTGTAGAGGATTATTTGACTCTAACCCGAAACTATGTTGTAACACACGCTCTTAATGTTCGAATTTGAAATACAGAGGGATAACTTGGGATAATTTATAATTATTTAATATCAAGGCTTTTGAGACCTTGTTGTTCTGGAATTGGGGTCTACAACGAGCATTGATTTTATATAATTGTGATTAATTGTAGAATTAGTACTTATTACAATGTAGATTTCTTCACAAAAAATGATGCAATATTAATCAACTCGAATTTTGTTAAAAATATATTATAGATTCCCATTCTATATGGCCACACCGTAATAGTATCAATTTAATATTAAATTTCGTAATATAAAGGAATTTATATTTAAATTTGAAAAACCAGAAGGCATCTTATCTCTATCTTAAATAGAAATATTTCCAGCTAGTCATTTTTATCTATAGCCTAAAGATAAGCAACTTCCTTAGAGAAGCGAGCAAAAGCGAAGAGCAGTGGCCTAGTGGCCAAAGAGGTATGATACGCAGTGGCTAACAAACAGAAGCCACTTATTGCATTTTGCAAGGAGAGTACAGTAGTACAAGTATTTAAGTTATTTTTCCTCAAATAATGGATTGGTAAACTCATCAAATACAATTTTCGCTATAGACATTCTAAGGAATAACTTTTATTTGTAAGAATCATAAGACACTTTATACAGCGAATCCATATCATGTCAAATATGTGATTGTGACGAACCAACCTTTGCCTATTATACGTCTATATGGAAAATATGCTCATTTCGTTTTGAAAATGGCTTTTGAAACATTCCACAGTAGATACATGCGATTATTTCCTGCTCTTTCATACAAATTCTGGTTTCAATTAAATTCAACGTATTAGTAAGTATCTTTGAGGTAAATTTAGTACACAGGTAAGTACACTGTCATAAAAATAAATCCCTTTTGGCAAATCTGGATATATTGGGCACTGTTAGGCGTACCTCCATCACAGCTTCCAGCAAAATTGGAAACGAGCCTCAATGTGTTATTTATTTGGGAATCAGACTTCTCTGGCTGCTGCTCATTAGAACACTTTCCTCTGAACAGTTAGGATTAGGATTCTTAGGATACAGTTTTTGAAATTCATCATAAAATAAAATGGATATGGTAAGTATTTATAATTATTTAATTACTGGAATTGTATTTTTATAATTATTATTATTGTACAAATACAAACTTCAGTCCGAAAAAGTGACGATAACCATGCGGCGGAAGGGTCAACCGGTAATTGTGGACTCTGTGAGTCCAGCAATGACTTGGGAGGAATTTTTGGCCAAAAACAAGGTTAGTTAGCTAATTTTTAAAAGTGCATTTAAATTGTAATACGGTTATATATTCGTATTCCTTTCTTTGAACTTTATTACTCCAATTATATAGCAGTATAATATTGAGTCTTGGTGTTTTGACCCTCTAATGAATACATGTAATCATCTTATATCATTTTAGGTTGATATATCTTCAGAGGATGCAAAGGACAATATTATCATACTTGGTGGAAACAAAAGCCAAAGCCTCGTTAACTTACCGATAAGTGACTTAATCAGCAAGTACAAGAGAAAACAAACAACTTTTGCTGTTCAATTAACAAGCGTTGAAGAGTGTGAAGAAACTCAAAGCAATTCCCATGAAAAGTCAAGCGACCATGAATTATTAAGCTGTAGGTCATCCGGGCGACGGCGGTATCCAACAGTGCGGTTCCAACACACATTTCCATCACGTTCTAAGAAAGCAAAAGGTCCCGGAGGAAATGGAAGATCAAGAGGACAACAGAAAAACGAACGAACTCGACATCTCAGTCTCAGTCCTGTCCCAGTTGGACGATCCAGCAACTCATTGCAAACCTCGAAGGGAAGATCTTCTAAAAAACGAAGGTCTTCTTCGCCTCAAAAACCACCCCGGTGTTCAACTCCCCTCGTACTCTGTAGGACTGAACGCGATCCGATGGAACCTCGTAAGGATGGAATTATGAGTTCAAAACGACAAAGACGAAACTCTGTTCCTATGATTATTGGTGTCACTGGATCCTACAACGTCCATAACAATAGGGAAAATAACGGTGAGAATGTTCGGGGTGAATTTCTGTCTGCTGACCATGATGAGGTGAGAACTTCAAAATATTTTCTACCACCGAGTTGACTTATGGCCCTGCTTTTTTTGCCTAACCCAACCTACTGTCTTGAGAAAATTTTAAAAACGTTATTTTAGGACACAAACTCAAGCGATGAATCTGAATCCAGTTACAGCAGCTCTATGGAAGAAGACGATACCAATGAAGTTTTGGCCAAATCATTTAAGTCAGAGGTTCTCCGACGTAGCAGAAAAGTCCGTGCAAAAGATGTAAGTTCTTATAAGATTATTCAATTTTCAGCTTATTTCCATTGTAATTTTGTGATAGCAGTGGGACACGTGTTTGTTTTTTAATTCGAGTAATACCCGTTTTAAAAAAATGCTTTTTAAAATGTAGTTAAAAATGACATTTTATTTTTCTGCTTACAGTTCGTCAGATTGCGAAGTCTCTTAGTCAAGCTGAATTCTAAGGACCATCTGAAGTATCTCCGGGCCATGAAAAAGAACAAATTGATTTCTTACGCTTTTCAAGTCGAGTGAACTATTTATTAGGTGGGATTGGTAGTGGTAGCTAATAGTTTCGATAATTTATCTAGAATTTAGTGTTGTTTTTTTCAAGTTGATAATTCTTTGGATTCCAAGTTATCAATGCCTTTCAAATCACAAACGTTTTTTGTTCTACTTATGCTAAAAGAAATATGATAATAATAAGTAAATATTATCTGTAAAAGCTCTCATTGTGAAACCGGAAGTTGAAGAAATACAAATATTAAAAGCAAATTTATCTCCCCTTCAATACATGAATTTAGAATCGAATCTTATTTCACATAAGGTCATAAGGTTGAATACCAAAAATAGTTCCAAGCAGGCATAGTCATCAAGGTGAATCATTTTCACTTCTGTGTAGAAAAATAATGAATCTATTTGAAAAAATGGGTTTGAAATGTAATTGCACAATATATCTCAATAATTTAACAGTTTAACTTCAAAGTAGTTTTCTTAAGAGATAAGTTCAACTTTGAGCTTTTTGTATCTATTTCAGTTATCTTTTTAATCCAACTAGTAAGCTGCATCATTATTAAAGTAAGTTATCTTAAATCAAAATCCTCAGCATTTATGATCCAATATTTACACAAGGACTCATAAAAAGTCATCCGTGTCTACCATGTCCATCACAAACAAAGACTTTGGTCTTTCTGTTAAGATGAGTAATTTCATCTAATATTTAAAAACTTTTACCCTAAACCAAGTTGTTAAAAATACCACAATTCCATTATTTTGTGACTTCAGTTCTTCATTTCATTCCACCATTGACTCTTCAACCAGAAGTTATAATTATTGTCGATTTCTTTGCGTTAAATTTATCATTTAATTGAATTCAACTCAAATTTTAACTTATTTTAACAAATTTTAACTAAAGTTTAAAAAAAGTATATTTTGAAACATTTTTGAATCAGAATAGTCAATTAAAATGGTTGAGTTCAGTGATAGCAATAACGATTCAAAGAAGGATAAAAAAATCATGAATGTTGTGGTTTTTTTATTCTTGTACGGATGCACGATCTACTATTTTGCCTGGATTATATTTGACAATCATTCAAGTAAGTAAACTTTTGTCGTTGTTCTTGGGTGGGGCTGTTTTCGTTTAATTGCAATTCAATTTAATTGCATTAATAACTCAATCGCAGACGATAAGTTGAATTTGAGTTTGAGATTTGAAATGGAACGCTTAGCTCTGAGGATGATGAAACAGTATTTATTTTGATGGAATATCTTAACAGCACATTAGGCCATAACAATTGCTCATTCTCAGGCCAGCACCCTTATCTTCCAATCTTCAAAAAATTATTACAAGGATTGAATCAGACGGTGGGTGAGGGGAGGTTGAATTAGAGCGAACTACATTTTGAAACGATTTAAATTTTTACCTTGGAAATGTTGTAGAAAATATGTAATTTATTAAGTAATTTAGTGTTTTTTAAATCAAAAGATGAAATTGTAATTGAAAAGAGTTAATTCATCTGAATTAAATTCACAATGATAATTTTATGTTTTGGGTGTTATCTATAAATTTTTCAGAAATAGCAGAAACTTAATAAAATTAAATAGCAAAACATTTTCGATAATAGTTTCCAATCAATATCTATAATCTTATCTTATAAGATCTACCTAAGTTATTACTGCAAAAGTTTCACAGCAGAAAAGTTAAACTGTTTTAAAAAATTTTCCCTTCTCTTGATTATTGTAATGTTTTGTCTTTTACTTTTCCAATTAATTATTGTGACTAATTCTAAGAAAGAATTCAACATTATTATTATTTTTGTCAACGTAAATACTTTTGTGTAACATACGACATAAAACATTGAAAACAAATACCACTTTGGATTTTCTCAATAAAATGTTTACAGAGTTATGATAAACAATTGTCACAATTTTCGCCATAAATCAAAAATATCAGTATCGAATATCATAAAACATTCACAGGGCGATAAAGATTGTTGGTTTAAAGCCAATTTTGTCTTTCATCTCACGTCTTGTAGAGATTCTTCGATTCTTGAGTCATATTCTGTTACGGTTTATACGGCAGTCAGTATGAATTGTGATTTTGTGACTCACTCGGTCATACTCACACTAAAGTTTTTATACATTTTTCTATTCTAATTAAGTCCCCTAAAGCTGTGTTTGGTATATCCCATTCTTATGAGTAATTCTAAAATAAATATTCTAATAATATGATGTCCAAAGAAACGTTTGTTTATTTACTTGTATTTCATCTGCTCTCATTTCAAAATCAGATTCAATTGGGAACCACAACCAAAAATCTTAAACACTTCGATTCATTCAATTTTTAGAGACTTAGTCAATAAGTAGTAGTCAACTATCATTGAATTGTGTACATTCTGGAAGAACTTACCTTAATAATCTATTCAAAGTACAAAATTATTGATTAATAAATAATGCTTACAGTATTAAACCAATTTTGGAAAAAATAAAAAATAAAATCATAACAGGGAAGTCTTCAAATCTCCAATAATAATAATAATATATGGTTTTATTCTCAGAAATTAAGCAGCTTCAGTATTATTATCAATGATAAATCGTAGAATAACTTGCCAGTTGTAATAGTATAACATTTTAGAAATAGAAGTAAATAAATTATTAAGTAGGAATAAATAACATGAAATTGTACAAGTTTTAACTATTACATTAATCACATTTAATTATAAGTCAAAATGATTCCAATCAATCCAAATCGACCTGAACCGGCAGAGCAAATTTTAAAAATAATTTGGATGCTTGTTTTATGTTTGGGACTCGCTATTTTCTCTGTTTACGGATTTTTGTGGTACAAGCTAGAAACGCAAAGTAAGTTTAATTTCCCTTTATAAAATTTAATTAATAGGTTGCATACAAAGATTTACATATTTCTATGCAAAGATTAAAAAATAAAAACCTGCCCATTATAATCTCAAATAATAATGTATAATTGTAAGCAAGGGATTAAATTGTGCATTGTAAACGATGAGAAGTGTGTTCACAAAATCCAATAGAAGGTTAATTTTGAAACCCATTCGATAACTAAGGGTTTGGATGATGGAGGCGTACAGTATCGTATGAAGTTTGAATGGGATCTGGATGGATCACCAAAGAGACATTTATATTTTTAGGGCTTGTCTTCAGGGATGCGTATTATTCATGAGAGTAGATTTACAAAAATTTTACTGAAGTTTGTCTAGCTTGGCCAATTTTTTTTGCAAATTTCATAGTTTTTATCGTTCTATCTACTGCAATTTGAATTTTTCAGACTTTTAATTCATTCTTAAGGCCAGTGACAAATTAAAATATTCTTCCTACTTCTATTGTGGTGAAAGCCCTACCTCACCTTTAAAAATTTTTTTAGGCTTTTGTTATTCTGGATTGGAGTTTTGTTCATAATTTGCTTAAATATGTATTGTATTTTTATTATTTATATATTTAATAGAATTCGACCTGGTTTCCAAATGTATGAAGGCAAAGGGAGATAATCATGAAAACATAGTTAACCAAGACATTGGACTTGATGACCAGCTTTTAATATTTCGATGCAATGAACCAATAACTTCAGACAAGGAAGTGATAACTTGGACAGTGACACAGAGCGTAATGGTAAAATACAAGAATCCAAACTCACAAATCGGCAGTCTCAGATTTTCGGACAAGTACATTATACAGTTGCTCCGTGAAAGGTTTGAAAAAGCTTTTATTCCTGGAACATGTCAATTTTCAGAAGGATTATTCAAATTCAAAGACTCTGATACTTTTGAAAATGTTAATAACAAGACTATTGAGTTCAATCATGATTATTATAAGTGAGTTGACTTTGTTGAATGGAAAAAAATTCTATCACAGCTCAAATAACAGCTCTCAATTAAAAATATTAAGTTAATCATTGTAAATTAATAAGGTATAGCATTCTTTTGAGTGTTATTATAATTTAAAAGTTAAATAATTCAAAGAAACACCATAAATTCTATCAAATCCTTTACACTTTTGAAATTTAGAAAGCACTTTTGCTAGTAAAGCGCTTTATAAAAATGCATTTTAGATATGATAAGATATTTTAAGTTAAAATCTTTAATTAATTTAAACTATACTTAATTATAACTAAAAAAACAAATATTTCATTCAGTAAGTTAATATATATTTGTGAGCTGAGTTCATATCTGGACTTTCTGGACATGGTTTTTCTATCAATGATTCGTTTAATTTAATACTGTATATTGTTATTCAAAACCAACACGCACCAAAAACGTCCATGAACCAATTACAATTCAATTTACTCTTTATCTTTTTAGTTAGCTAATTATATACTTTCCAGTTCCCACATATACGTAATATAATAGCCTGGCCTTGATCATTCTTTATAGTGTGTAACCTTATTTAATGATTATTGTTGAAAATTTACATAACCCTTGTGTCTGGAATTGAGAATACCGTTTTTTATAATAATTTTATTTATTAAAATTGGGTTAAGAGAACACGAAGCCAAAACAATGATTGTTATTATTTTAATCCCAGGTTTTATAAACGGGTTTGATTAAATATTATCTTTGTTTAATATTGTCTTAAGGTAATTATAGAATACTGAAACTTTTTCCTGTACATGTTTTCTTGTCATAAACAACTTTTCATTTCGCTTTGATTCCGAGTTACTTCATTTTTGACCATTTCATTCTAAATCGAAGTAAGCATATTTATTTTACGAGTATTACTCTAAATCTTCGTAATGAAAACATCTTATTTATTATCTGGTGTTTTCAGACAAAATCGTGTTATTTCAAAAGTGAAGTTTTTTAATTAAGGTTGTTTATAAGTTTTATGTAACAGTTTTTTGAAAGGGTGACTTTTCGGGGTCTGAAATTCCATTATGAAATAACATTTTTAAAGCCGATGAACCCTTTATTTATATAAACCAAGAAGAAGTCTAACTTACGAGTTATTTTTACTCTTCACACTTGACTCTTTTGGTAGGTTATGTGATTTATTTACATAATTTACACATTAGATAATTATTGATAACAGTGATAAGATAATGAAAATAATATTCATTTTTGAACTCTACTATAGTACATACGGTCTTGTTATACTAGGTATTTCTGTCTAAAAATATATTTTCATGGAATGCAGGAGTTGTGTTAACATTGGGGATAATTCAGGTTTCTATAATTGCAAATTGAATTCAAAGCTACTTTTGATTTAAAAACTCCATTATAGCTAGTTTCCACTTACTGTGAAGTAATTTAAAAACATCGTTGTCTTAAGTCACATATTCAGTTGAGAGCGTTCTCATACAAGAAAGAGTCAAAATGACGCTTTTAACAAACTTTTTAGCCCCCGTGATAACATTTCTCATTATAAGCGTCACAAAAATTCATGGAGAAAACATCCTCTTCTTTTGGGGTTGTTCAGGCTACAGTCATCGAATAAGTGCATGGCCTTTGATGGAAAGCCTTATCGAAAAAGGTCACACTGTTACTTTCATATCTCCCTACCCTTCTAAATACCCTGATCCGAACTCCAAAGTGATTGACTTTGTGCCTCAAAACTTGTCTCAAGCTATTGGTTTACGCAGCATAAATTTCATGGAAATAAGATTTAACGAAGGAATCGATGGAATTGACAGATTGTGGCCTGTGTATTCCGAGGGTGGGATCAAAGGATGTGAATTCATGTTCAGTAACCCAGAAGTACTTGAATGGGTTGATAAGTCATCTTTCGATTTAGTTGTGATAAATTCTATGTATAACGAGTGCGGGTTTGCTCTTGCATACAAATTCAAAGCCCCTTATATACTCTACTCAACAACTGCACATTGGCCATGGTGGACTGAAGTATTTGGATATCCACATGAGAACTATATGGACATGCATTACCACTTCCAGGTTGACATGACTTTTGCTCAGAGGTTGAAAACTGAATTGAATATTTTGTATTGGCATTTTAAAAGAACTTGGTATGACT
>JAQGAA010000648.1:0-20575 GCA_034696425.1 Isotoma viridis
TAAAAAAACTATTAATTACTAAAGTTCTTTAAATTGTGCGAACAAAATATGTCAGCTTTATACCGGTGATGTCAAAGATATTATTAATAAGTTGATGCATAGTTTTTTAGTGTATTTATGAACAGTCCTTTGTATTGAAAACAATTGAGATATATAAATTGAAGGTCAAAAGAGCTGTTTTTGAGTTCAATTGTTTCTAAAATTCTTTTTTATAGAGTAGCATTTCTCTACGTTTGCATTTTCTATATTATTACTTCTCATTAAACGCAATATAATTTACTATAGTAAACTTTTTTCGGTAGAAATGCTTGAACTTTTGAAAAAAAAGTTTTTTATTACAATAGTTGTAAAGTTTCATAAATTATGTTCAAGCTTTTACTTTTAGCAACCTTATTAACTGTTACACTAGGATTTCGCGATCCAAAACAAACCAAAAAGCCACGAATCTTTGGATCTTTGAACCCTGTTCTTATGGGTGCTTTTGTACAGAGCCCTGCCCCTGATAGTACTAATAGTACAAGTAGACCACCACCACTAGATGCACAAAATGGTCAAGGAAGTCATTATCAGTTGACAGACTCTTATACCAAGTTGGAAACCATTTTTGGGAAAGATGGTAAAAAAAAGTTCAATTTCTAAGTAAATGGGCTTGTGGTTGTGATGTGTTTTAGGATAGGTAGGGACGTGCCCATGATTTAACTGTACACGTCCCAAAATTAATAATAATTGTTTGGAAAATATGAAAAAGTAGTTTTCAGATGGTATAATGTGAAGTCTAACAGTTTTACTACATAAAGCCACTAAATGTAATACCAATCAATTGCATTTCCCCATTTACATTCCGTGTTTCAGTTGATGTTACAGTCTAATTTTAATTTTAAATATTATGTACTATGTAAATCTACTTCCTAGGAAAGGTCATAAAAAACTCCACTTTACACTCAAAATGGGCAAAAAACCGTACTGTAACAAATGCAGTGTTAACGGTCGGTGGAAACGCGAAGACAAGGGCTATAAACGGATCATCAGTTCCCTCAGCATTAGCTAATGCCGTATCTCATGATTCTGGACGAGCGATTGCAAATTCTGTGGCAACTGGCCCTGGGGGTGCGAAGTCAAATGCATTTTCTGAAGGCACGGGAAACGCTAGTGGTACGGCCTTCTCTAAGGGTGATGGAGATGCACAAGCTAACGCCGTAACGACTGGTGGGGGTTCCGCATTGTCTAATTCTTTGGCTGCTGGTAGGGGTGACTCACATGCTAATGCCGCTACCAAAAATGGCGGCGACGCTGCTGCAAATTCCAAAACCCTTAAGGGGGGTTTTTCAGAGGCAAAATCTGGCACAGTTGGGGGTGGTAATGCTAAATCAACCTCGGTTGCTGAAGGTGGAGGCGATGCACGAGCTGTTTCCGCTACGAAGGGTAAAGGAAATTCTACTTCACGTGCGAAAGCAAAGCGTGGAGGGATGTCTATCGCAATTGCTCGCTCTTACTAAGTAAAATTAAACATTGACAGATTATTAGTTGTTGTATCATCAGTCCTATTACTAAGAAAGCAAATATAATTTTTAGCTTCGGGGGACAATACCCGAATTCCTTAAAAAAAAGCGGATCGACTGGTGTCTCAATGTTCATATAGTCATACCAGCGCTAATTTATTATACCTGTTTGTGTGGTTTATTTATGAAGTTGTTCTTTTAAATATTTGTATCTTAATTGTGATAATAAAATTAGTTTGATTTAAGGTTAAAGTTCAGTGTCATTAGTATCATTGCCTCATTGGCCTAAGAGTTGAAGTATCATAATATAGCATAATGTAATTGAATATATACTTTGTTCCTTTAAGGTTTTGGTAAAATCGCATCTCACTCGAGGCCTCAGATTTCAGGGATTTCTTAAAAAGATAAATACTTTTTCCGAAATATGGGTAAAAATATGATGCACCTAAAAAATGCAGTTCAATATGCTCTTAAACCATGTCAAAAGTAAACGTTATGTATGAAAATTAACACAATTTCTTTTTACTATTGCTACAACAATGTGTTATTAGAAAATTATACAATTAGATGTTGTTTTCAAGAAAATAAAACGTTTTATATAATTTTTTCAGAAATGTTTAAAATATTTTTTCAAAATAGTTAATTTACTAAGGACAATTTGCTAAAACTTGTTGCTTATTTTTTCCTTTTTGAATATTTTTCCAAATTGTACTAAATTATTTTAATAAAATGAAAGAAATACAACAATCTAAAGTCTGGAAAGCTAACGCCAAATTAAAATGATTTTGTAAATAAAAATTGTTTGTGTAACTTATGAGCAGTCCATTGTCATGTACTTAATTTTATGAAGATAAATTGAAGGTCAACAAAGACTATAAATATTGCATTCAATTGTTCCATTCCATTAATTAAGTAGCTATTTATACAATTTTTTAAAGCGTCTGGGTCCTTTCTTATGTAATTAACAATTTCCTATACTATATATGTAGTAAACTTTTGTTCAGAAGAAATGGATCTTCTGAAAAAGAGATATTTAATTACAAGCAAATTAATTTTTCATAAACTATGTACAAGTTTTTAATTTTGGTAGGTTTATTAGCCGTTGCGCAAGGATTTCTGGATCCAGAGCTGAGCAAGAAGCCTCGTTATTTTGGCTTTACGGGTGTCCCTTTCGAAAATAGCACTGCTAAGAATGGTAGTAGCTCTCCTAGTGTTGCCAGTCCTCCAGATATTCCCATGGAACAAATTTCAGATGCACTCCTTAAGGAAAGTGAAAATCCTCCGATGACGAATTCTTCTACCTCAGACGGTACTGAAGTTGAAGTTTTTGATAAAGATGGTAAGAGTTACAATTTGTATATTTGGTGACCTATCCTGTTAAGCTTCAAACAGAACCCAAGCCGATCGGATTATGTTTCAAGCTTAATGGAAAACTAATAATATGGTTTAAATAAACCTTTAAATAATATAGGCATTACATTAGTAGTCCCGCAGCACCTAATACAGATTGATTGATTTCCTTTATTGCATATCTTACTAATATTATCAGTATTGCACGCTAATAATATAAACATTTGGTTTTCAATTGGTGACATGTAAATAAAAATTTGAATATATTCTTATTTTAAACGAAACATTACGGAAAAACGACTCATGTCTTTTATAAAAAAAACGATTTCGCAGAGTTTAATACATTTACAAGTGATTAAACTTTGGAAAGTTGATGATGACATGTGTTTAATTTAGGAGAACCGAAACCTTCATGATGTCTATCAGTATTTTTCATATATCATTGGTGTTGAGATGATCATTTTTAAATAGAAAGACATAATTTAGTTCAAGGATTGTGTAAAAATTACTATCTCTAAGTAAGAGGTTTATGCCCATGTTATTCTTAAGATTAGAGGATTTACATAGCTTGGATTTCTTTGATAGGCTTGACAGAAAGTAACTACCTAATCAGGAATCTATTTTTTGTCTTTTCTTGATTTTGGATGCTTTGACAAGGAACTTTAAGTGTAGGCACTTCATATTATACGTATTTTAGTTGAATTTTGTTTTGACACTATAAGATTTTCAATTTCGCATGTATGTATATGTTTATATGAATTAATTAAAGCATGTGGATAAAATATCATTAAAAATTGCATCTTTTCGTAGTCATATCACTCCCTTTGTCCAAGGGTAAAACTTTCACCTCTGTGTACGGTACCCCCTTTAGATATTGTGGACTTTAAAAGCTCGTCTTAAAAAAGCTTTTCACTTCCTTGAGGTTTTTAATTTAACATGTAACAGCCTAATTTTAAATAAAGTTTTTATTGATATTTTATGTTTTATAATACTAAGCAATAAAAATTAAAATTACGCTATTCATTTAATTTCAAACAAGAAATGTAGATTTTAAAGGCTGAGTCCAAAAACCAACCTAGTTAATAAAAACTTACCCGCTTGATTATTAAATTTTCGTACATTTTTAGGAAAGCCTATAAAAGCCACTGTGTCCAATGCAAAAGGGGAAACGGGTAAAATTACAGCAAATGCTGTGTCTAAGGTCGGTGGACACGCGATAGCAAATGCTGTAAATGGATCATCAACATCAGCATTAGCAGCATCTCAAGATGCTGGATCTGCCGTGGCAAATTCTGAAACATATGGGCCTGGAGGGGCCAAGTCAAATGCTTTAGCTCAAGGTTCCGGCAAGGCTAGTGGTACGGCTTTGTCCAGGGGTACTGGATCGGCAAATGCTTCCGCCGTTTCTGCTGGAAATTCTGCAATTACGAACTCAACGGCTACAGGTGGGGGGGCCTCTGAAGCAAGTTCTTCGGCTAACAAAGGTGGCGAAGCTACTTCAAGTTCAAAGGCCCTTAAGGGAGGTCCGTCGTCGGCAAGTTCTACTGCTGATGGAGGTGGAAATGCAACGTCAACCTCGTTCACGGATGGTGGAGGAAAATCTTGGGCTTTTTCATTAACGCATGGTTGGGGGAATTCTTTTTCAAGGTCGAGAGCAAAGAATGGAGGGATATCTGTCGCAATAGCTCGTTCAAATGGAAAAGGAAAAGCTGTTTCTAATTCTATTGGTAATGTTAGAGATGGGGGTGTAACGCGAGCTGAATCAGTGTCTCAAAACGGGGATTCAGTAGCCACTGCTATTGGATTGGGCACTGTTCAAAATCAAACGACTCAAAATAGTATTGTTAATGGCAGGGGTGGGAGTGTGACGAGAGCTGATTCAGAGTCTCAAAATGGTGATTCAGTAGCCACTGCTATTTTTCAACTGGACGATTATGTTCCAACGACTCAAAAGAGTTTATAAAATTTGACTAAAAATCATTAAGTGGAACTTGTACAGTAATTTCATTTTTGATTAATTCGATTCGAGGCAATTGCAATAGTTACTACTTTGATGTGAAAAATAGAGGCCTCTACACGTGTGTAAGGCGAGGAATCAAAGCATAGATAACATTCCATGCTCTTATTTTAGAAAAAAAATATTCGACATTTTATTGAAACTCAAGCAAATCTGTTGAAATAGGTTTTTCAAAATTAAACTATAATATTTATTAGTATGTTATTCGTATCTAATTAGGTTAAAAACCAGTGTAATTTATTCCCAGTAATGTAATATGTATTATATTCTGAGGTGGGGGGGTTGAGGTTTCTACCGTATGGGAATAAAGGGATGATGTAGTATTTTCATACAACAAGTAAATGTGCAAAATAATTATTGTAACGCTAAATACTAATAAAAAATAATCAAAAATAAAATAATACTAAAATGCTTTAATAAAAAAATAACAATGGATAGGCATTTGCATACATTTGCTGAAAAAGTATATGAATCTGAGAAAATGGTCTATGAACGGACGGACAATTCATGTATTATTTGGCTTTTATTTGTAAGAATGGAATAAACAATAAATTAATTACCAAAATTAAAAGTGTGAAGAAGAGCTGTAATAGAAATTAACATAATCAATAGATATTTAAATTCAATTCAGGAATCAAAAGAAAAGATTATATAGCTAGCATAAATGATTAGCTGTATTATTAGACGTGATTTAATCTGTTTATTGCCTCATTGATTTGAGTACGTTGCGTGAATCATTCATCAACATCGGTTAGAAATGAACGAATTTAGTTATGATTGTTTGCAATACAAATTAACTGCATCTTAAAAATCACAATCAAATTAGACAATCAAAAAATAAAATTGTTAAAATACAAGGGATGATATGCATTCACTGCCAAGTGCACCTGACAACTTAAATCGAACTCCTTCGTAGTTTATAAACAGTCCTTGCCTAGTAGATAATTAATGTAAATGAGATATTTAAACTGAAGGCCAAAAGAATACTTTCTGCATTCATTGTTTCCTTTTTGAAGTAAAACTTCTCCACATTTTCATTAAAGAAACGCCTGTTTATTACGTTAAATGTAGTGTTGACTGTAGTATAACAATAATTGAGAAGAAATGTTTGAAGATTTAAAAAACAAGTTTTTAATTACAAAAGTAATTAGCTAATTTTTCATAAACCATGTTAAAGTTTTTGAATTTGATAACTACAGTATTAGTTATTGTACAAGGCTTTGATCCAAAACTCAGCAAGAAGCCTCGTTTCTTGAGCAACTTTATGAATCCTAGTTTTATGGACAGTCCTTATTTTGAAAAGTTTCCTACTCCTAATTATAATCATGGTAGTTTTGGCAGTCCGCTTTCTTTCCCTACGATGAGTCCAACTCACAATAGTCACAATGCCCAAATTGGTCACGAAAGCCGCAATCGCATAACTTCTGCCTTAAGCGGCACCTTCTTTGGGAAAGATGGTAAAGTTCATAAGTTCGAGTTTTATCAAATGTGTGAACGTATTGTGACGTGTTTAAGTGTCTTTATTGGACCTGGGATATTAATTTTAAGTAGATTCAGTGAACTTTCAAATAATATTTTCACTTAGGGGCTGAAAATTACTGTTCAGAAGTTCAGAACTTATATGATGAAGTGGCTCTTAACAATTTCAAACAAAAGCTTTAAAATCTGTTTCAAATTTTCATAAATGTGTGAAATATCAGTTGTATTATACTTCATTCATACGTCGCTTCATAATAATTTAATATACTTTCTAGGAAAGCCTATACCAACCACTATGTCCAATGCACAAGGGGGTAATGGAAAAGTTGTAGCAAATGCTGTGTCAAAAATTGGTGGGCATTCGATTGCAAATGCTATAAATGGATCCTCATCATCAGCATTAGCAGCATCTCAATATGATGGATCTGCCGTGGCAAATTCTGAAACATATGGGCCTGGAGGGACCAAGTCAAATGCTTTAGCTCAAGGTTCCGGTCGTGCTAGTGGTAGGGCTTTGTCCAGGGGTATTGGATCGGCAAAGGCTTCCGCCCGTTCTATTGGAAATTCTGCGAATACGAACTCTGCGTCTATAGGCGGGGGTGACTCTGAATCAATTTCTTTGTCTGACAAAAAAGGTGAAGCTACTTCAAGCTCTAAGGCATTTAAGGGGGGTCAGTCATGGGCTAGTTCTATTGCTAATGGAGATGGTAATGCCAAATCGAACTCGCTCACGGAGGGTGGAGGAAATTCTACATCTGCTTCATTTACCCAGGGCAAAGGGAATTCCACGTCACTGTCGAGCACAAAGAATGGAGGGATGTCTTACTCAGTATCTCATTCAACTGGGGGAGTTGCCTTTTCTGATTCTATGGTAGTTTGAAGGAAGTCTTGGGGTCGGTGAAATTGGAACAATATGTTACAATATGATACATGTTTGTTTATTCTCGAATTCGAAATGAATTTATTCATCTAATGCATTGTAAGGTGCATTTTTTGTAGTTGTGCAATCTTTCCCAAAAGTATTAAATTCGAAAATTCGATACCGAGACAATAAAAAAGTATAATATAATACTAATTACCAGTGACATAAAAACATCAACAAACTTTTAAAACATTTCTAAATTATTCCATTAAACTATGCAGTTTGCATTAGAGTTACTCTGGGGTAGTCGTATTATTCTTATTTTCGCATCTCTCTATTACCAACCCAGTTATTCAGCATTCTCCTATCGTCCATGAAGTGAGTGGTTTAAACTTTAAGGTAATTTTTCAAATTATTTCAGGATTATCCACAAATCACACGATTTCATGTTATTATCATTTTAATGGACTTTGTTTGCACTTTTTGATACGCTTGTCGATTTGACTTTTATGAAAATAACTCTTAAGGAGCATTTGGGACAAATGAACTAAGAATGTATGTCGTGAATGAACCATTGAGTACAATGCAAGCTTAGCGTTTTTTGGAAATATTCTACTTAATTTATGAACAGTGATTTGATACCAATAAAAATTACTAGTTTAATTTTTTTCATGAAGGCCATAAGGCGATAAATTTAGTTCCATTGTTAAAAAAAAGTTACACTTTATAAATAAATTGCATTTTTGACTAACTTTTAGTATATTTTAATGAACCTATTTTTTATTGTTCGCTAAATACTTAGTTTTGAAATTCAGCTCAACTTTCGAATAATTTTAAAAACCCTGGTTAAATTTTGATTAATTTTTCATAAATCATGTTAAGAGTTTTGATTATGTTAGCGGCATTAGCTCTTGCACAGGGTTTTCCTAATCCTCAAGAAACAGGTGCAAAAACTGAGCCTCGCGATGTCAACCCTTTTAAAGGAGATTTCATAGAACTTTCTCAACACAAAGAAACATTGGGTAATCTTCTTCCAATATATATAAATTCTTCTAAAGTGAGTCTATTGAAGGGGAAAATAATCAGAATTTTTTTAGCTATTTTAGCGTTCTCGATGTACAGAATTAGCTACACTCACATTATCTTAAATTACATCGCAGTTAGATGAAGTTACTTCTTTACAAAAATAGTTCAAATTTTTATTTTTATTTGATAGAACAACAAGGAAAAGATGCTGTGTCCAGTGCCTACGGCTCTTACGGTCGTGTAGCAGCAAATGCATTTGCAAGGGGAAATGTAGTAGCAAATGCTTCAAACGGATCATTGACAACAGCGTTAGCGGTGTCTCAGTCTCAAGAAGCCGGAGATGTCATAGCAAATTCGGCCGGTTACGGGCCTGGAGGTTCCCGTTCAATTGCTTTAACTCAAGGTCCTGGAGCATCAGCTCAATCTATGGTTGCCTCTTTTGACGGAGATGCCTATTCCAATGCAACGGCTATTGCTGGGGGTTCTGCTAAATCAAACACATTAACTACTAATTGGGGTAACTCTGTTTCAAATGCGCTGGCACTGTTGGGTGGTGCTTCTAATTCTAGTGCTGTTGCTAAAGGGGGTGGTAATGCTATTTCGTATGGGAAAACAGAGGGTGGAGGCTCCACCCATTCTGATGCAGTTACTATTGGTGGGGGGAATTCTTCGGCAAAAGCTGAAGCTAAAGACGGAGGGGATTCGTTTTCAAGTGCTTCGTCCACTGGGTTAGGAAATGCATTGTCGAGTTCTTATACGAATCGTATTGGTGAAGCTAAGGCAGAGGCATTCTCTGACCAAGGAGACGTCGAGGCTAGTTCTGTTATTGATGATGATGGTGAAAATGGTGATGAAGAAGTAGGTGAGTTACATAAGCTTTCATTTTTGTTTTAATCTTTTTATGTATCATTTGTTTAAGTTAAAGTCGATTTTTTTAACCTTAAACATAAAATCTAACTTGGAAAATCTTGCAAATAGAGACTCAGGTGGTAAACCCCAAGAAGATTTTACTGCTCACTTTGCAGCTTTTGGAAATCATTTTAATGCTGCTAGTAGTATGAGTGTCGGTATTTCTGTGGACTCTGGCGAAAAAAAATGGAACTCAGTCAAAATCTAAGGCAAAGGGAAAACGAACTTCCAAGAAGATTCCAAAACAGGGACGAACTATCATTCCAGGTTTTGTAAAAATAATTGAGCACCAGGGTTCCCTTCTGCCATTGGGACCGGGTTTTAAACTAAATCAGATTTTGTAAATGAATTGTTAAACAAAACTGTGTATTATATACAGATAGTGCTAACTCGAGTGCAAAGGCAGAACAAAATCCGCATGCGACCTCAACTTTGGCTGCATTTAAGGGAGACAGTATAACAGAAAACGTTACAGATACGATAACAACCAAGACCGAAGGTTTTACTAATGGAAGCGTGCCAGCTTTACTTCTAGCAAATGCGCTTGAAAGTGCTAATACTATTAGTGGCACTTCCAAGGGGCATTCAGCAGGTTATATGGGGTAAATGAAATATTTTAAAATTCTCAACTCAAGCCAAGTTTTAGACTGAAACGTAGTAAGCTTATTAATAAATTAGTTTGAAATAATAGCTCAAAAAGTGAATATGTAGCAGGCGATACTGGAGTAATTGGAGTGTTTAATGTATTTGCGAATGACACTGATAACAACAAGAGTAAGTTGAATAAGATTTTAATGGTTAGATGGTACATTTTTTATTAAATAAGAAATAAGTATTTAAATTTCTTGGGATTAATTTAGGTTTGAATACTAAGAATGCGGAACAAATTGGAAACCAGGCGACGTTCGCATTTGCACGTGATAGAAAACAAATAGCTTATGCATTTGCGAGTGATGATAAAAACACGAGTAAGTTAGCGGAATAAAATTATAATGAATTGATGGTACTATTTTCAATAACTGATTGAAGTGTTTTTTATTTTTGCGTTTAGGTTTGAAGGCTAAGAATACAGAACGGATTAGAAAACAAATGGCATATGCATTTGCGAGTGATAAAAAACAAATGGCTTTTGCATTTACGAGTGATGATAATAACAACAGTGAGTAGAATAATGCTATAATTATTTGATGGTGCTATTTTCAATAAACATTTTGATTTTTCTACATTTAGGTTTGAATACTAATAATGAAGATCGTATTGGAATACTGGCTTCGGAGATGGCAGAACTATTTTCTGAAGATAACACGTCGGAACATCTAAGAAGCGTATGAACTGGCTTGAAAAATACTAGTGGATAACTTAGAAGTAATGTAGAAGTAACTCAAATAGAATTTCTACTAAAACTTAGAATTACCTTCTTGTTTTGAATTCTAGAACGATGATGATAAAATAAAACAAATTGTGAACACGACTTAATTACATTCACAATGCATGATCGATTATTAGTTGTAATGAATCTTGTTATGATTATTTAAAGTACCGGAAGGCTCAATTCAAAACCCAAAACTGACTGTGCTTCCATAAATTACTCTTTATGCAAATCAGTATACTGGGGAAAACAACTCTATTCGAATAACTCATTTCTAGGTTAAAAACGAAGTTCGAGCTAAGACTTTTAAGGTTTTTAAAAATCAGTGTGCTCACCCAGTCTATATATAACAACAGAAATATCTTAAGAATTAGTCTTTACAATTCATGTGGGGGTAAATTTTCATGCAGGAATTGAAATAAGTTAAAGTTATACATTTCTGATTGAGTGTTTGAAATGCATGAAAAGTCAATTCCAATAAATATTTCGTTGTCAACAAGTCAAACATAAACGTAATCATTCGTCACATTTTAATAGGATGACGTTTTGTTGTAAATGCAAATGATCATAATGCACATGTTAAACCTTTTCCCTAGCCTGGAACATAAATAGATAGGTAGATTGCATTTATTAAAATGTCTTGCCAATTTCAAAATTTTGCACGTTAATACAAAAAACTTATCGTAAAAAAACTGCGTAATATTTCAAAGATGTCCTTCAATGTCTAAACTTGTTTATCATTAAGATAGGATGACATTAAAAATACATGCATTTAAAAGTAATCAAACTTATTTTAATGATTAGGATACTCTCTTCCTGATGACAAAATTGTGGAAGGGTCACTAAACTTAATTTAATATTTCATTTACTGACTTTTACTCATAGTTTAATATCAGTCAGTCACATGATTACTCTGCAAAGTGGTATTTCTGCCGATGGGATAAAGTCCCTTGCAAAAGTTTTTTCAAAATAAATCTCTGGGGGTATAATTAAAATTTTTATAATAAATTCAGGGTTTTCCACTTTTAAGCCATTCAGTCTCAACAATCTTTTATTATTACGAAATTAAATAATGACAGGACAAAGATGATAATAACGTTTTGTAATATGAATAGCATTGAATTCCTAAGTTTTTTTAATTGTTTAAAAATATAAGGGGACATTTGATAAAGACAATAGACCTTTTTAACAACAGAACAATGATTTAATAAAATGACGAAAGTATTTAAAACTTTTAATTTTGAATTATTTTTTTGATAAACCTTGAATTGTTGAATTTAATTTCAAGGCAAGGAAAGTAATCTTTAATATTCTATTGTCTGTCGAATTCCTTTTTTGAAGGACTTTTCTTCATACTTTTTACTCAAGACATTATATTTGTTCATTTCTAGTTATTCAGTGAGAGCATTTTCAAGAGTCGAGGCAACTCTTTCCTTTTCAGAAAAAAACTTTAAACTAATTAATTTCATCAATCATGGTTAAGTTTTTAATTTTGGTAGCCTCACTAGCTTTAGCACAAGGGTTTCCTAGCCCTCAAAACTGGGGTCCACCAGGAAACGGCAATGGTGGCGGTTACAACTCTGGTCCACCTCCAAGCAATAATGGTCCAGTTAGTCCAGTAGAAAATGCCCCTAACAATGGCAATTACAATCCAAATGGAAACGGCAATTATAATAATGGTCCAAATGGAAACGGTAATTATAATCCAAATGGAAACGGTTATTACGGTGGTCCTTACAACAACGGCCCAAATTATGGTCCTCCTTCAAATCCAATTGCAATTCCACAATTGGGTCTGGGCCCTCCCCAAATGTTGACTCCTCCTGCTCCAACTGGTCCCATTATGGGTAAAAATGGTAAGAAACCTTTGTTACTTTCCATTTTAAATAAATACATTGTGA
Source organism: Isotoma viridis (assembly GCA_034696425.1). Lineage (NCBI taxonomy): Eukaryota > Metazoa > Arthropoda > Collembola > Entomobryomorpha > Isotomidae > Isotoma > Isotoma viridis. The sequence continues at coordinate 12,413 of JAQGAA010000648.1, forward strand.
AATGCATGAGAGGAAAGTGTCATGACGGGCACGGGTTGATATGGCATGGATTTTGTTAACTTTTTAGGAAAGCCCATAGGAGACTCAGTAGCCAATGCTCGAGGTAACACAGGAAACGTAGCAGCAAACTCAGTTTCCAAAGTAGGTGGTAATGCTATTGCCAATGCAATCAACGGTACGGCTGCATCAGCTGTAGCAATGTCCAAAGGAAGTGGAGGTGCTACTGCAAATTCTGATACATGGGGTACTGGGGGTTCAAAATCCAACGCCTTGGCTCAAGGTAACGGACTTGCAACTGGTACAGCCTTGTCCCGAGGTACTGGAGCTGCTCAATCTAATGCCGTCTCAGCTGGAGGTTCCGCAGCGTCTAATTCCATGGCTGCTGGTGGGGGTGGTTCTCTTGCAAATGCTGTGGCCAACAAAGGGGGTGAAGCTGCTTCAAGTTCTGTGGCCCTTAAAGGAGGAGACTCAAAGGCTAGTGCTACTTCTAATGGTGGTGGTAATGCTAAATCAAACGGTCTCACTGAAGGTGGAGGTAACTCACAATCCATTGCTTCTACAACTGGTGGGGGCAGTTCTATGTCTAATTCTCAAGCCAAGGATGGAGGAGCGTCGCACTCAATTGCTGCTTCACAAGGAGTAGGAAGCTCTTTGTCTAACTCTGTTACCAAAGGGGGTGGTAACTCTAGGTCTGATGCTATGGCTGATAGTGGAGACTCAGTTGCCAACGCTGTTTCTGATGACGACCAAGGAGGTAACGTAACAATTATCTTTCATGATGGTCGACCACCAATTCATTTTAAATTTACACATACAGATACGGGTTTTATGAACGATCACGAATATATTTTTGAGTAAATACGTTTTGTTAAAGCTTTTAAAGTTTTAAAAAGGGTAAAATTAAAAAATAAATGGAAATGGCAATTTTATGCTTGAGTGATATAATAACCTTGATCTTAACTCCCTTACTTCAAAAGAGTTGACTTTTTTTCTAAAGTTGACTTTTATTGTCTTTTTTAAAGATGGTAAATTCGACCCTAATGCATTCGAATCAGCCATGCAAGGGGCAATAAGGCCCGACAACAACAACAACAATAATTATAATAACAACAACGGAGGGTAATATGTCGAATTTATGCAAATATATTTACTTCTTACATGAATTTAACTTACTAAAAATTATCCATTTTGAAATTTACAGTGTCGAATCTAACCCGGGTTTTAAGAGAAATTTATTCAACTTCCCCCCAGCTTTGCTTTTCTAAACCCGGGTTTGATGAACCCTAACCAATAAATAAATGATTGTGTATGTAAATCAAATCAATCTGGCTCAGGACATGCAAATCTTCCAATTTCTTTAATTGTTTCATTTTCATGATATGAAGCCATTTAAATTGGTCGGGTTAATCAGAACTTGGTTTTATAAATGCGCCCTCAGTTAGCGTTTCATATAGACATAGCTTAGACGCTGTCAAACTGAGGCCAGATTGATATGACCTTAAAATCCTTTAGCCCTGCAAATGCCCTGCCCTATATAATTTCATGTAAAATGTAATTTTTCTCTACAGGAGGTGGCAATAATGAGGAGGGACCAAGACACTACCCTCTCAACTTTCGCCAATCAACCTTTAAATAATCACGCATCATTTTCTACTGATTCGCCTCAATTATTCTAAAATCAATTATTAAAACGTTTTAAAATATTGTCCTTGTTTTGTTTGTGAAAGTCTAAATGGATTGTAAAAATTGCAATTATGCATTGCACAACCATGAGAAAATAAAAAAATTGATGTTAAGGCCTTGATAAAAAGAATGACTATGTGAATTATTTGCACATTTAAATATTATTATTAAGGTCACTTTATTACGAGTTACATTAGTTAAAAACACAGGCGAGTTATTTTAATGCATTGGATCGAATTCATATTTCCAAAACTTAACGTTAAATTCATATGTAAAAATAAAAGCTTATTTTTATAGCAGACTGCAAACAATAAATTTGAATTTAAATTATAATGTAGTTGATTAAAAACGACGATTAAAACTTATAATTTCGTAGTTTATAACAAGTAATGAGATTAAATGTCAACTAGTTAATTTCTCCGTTGAGGTAATCAGGTAATAGCTACAAACAAGATGCTCCCTCCAATCACGGTTCTTCCTCTCCACCTTCAGGTAAAATCTCCGGGTGTCTCGGATCAGATGCTCCTTCCACTCCGTCCAAACATTCTTTGCCTTCGGGGGTCTCTTTTTCCGGTAGAGCATCCGGTAGAACAGAGATCTCGGCAATTGAAGTTGGGTGCTGTGAAACTTGATTTGACAACTCCACTAAAAAGGCACTGCGCTCAACTGCAAGGTCGAAGGCCATTTGAAACGCTTTCTGACTCATATTTTCATCCATTTGCACTTCAGGCAACGTAAGAAACTCTCCAGTAGCGCCCACAGGATGTGCAAGTCCATTCACCCATCTAAAACCTTTCAGTCCGTGATCTTCAAACATTCCAGTTTCTAGCGTCACTTTGTGTAGAATATCGAAATCACTTCAAAACCAGAAAAAAGTTGCATGTATTATTATGACGGTCCAATCTTCATAAATTAGTTAATTAAAAGAGCATTGTCAAACCTGAAAACTTTTTGCATGTAAGCCATGACAAAGTTGCCAAAATTGTTAACGTTTTCGAATCCAAATTTCTCTTGCAATTTAAACCACTCGATCCTATTAGAAACTCCAATGTAAATGTTTCCGTTTCTCCCCTTTGCCTTCTTTCTTTTGGGCTTTGCTGTTTCTGCATCTGCTTCTGAGCATGATCCCGCGGCCGAACTGGAGAGTACAGGAGATAACCTTTGACATCCTCCTATTACTGATTCATCGCTTCTATTTCCAAATTCTTTCTGTGATGGCAACAACACATCTTCATCTTCATCTTCTCCATCTAATTTTTCATTACTTACTACTTCGCACAAAGGGTCAATGGGTTTTACAGTGGGGGTAGTTTCAGAAATGAGAGATTTTAAAGGTGACGAACTAAGTTGTCTTCCTTGTCCTTCTGCTTTAGGAGAGGCGGCACATGCGACTTTGGTGATGATTGATATTGATGGGGAAAAGAAAGCAGCTGTTGGAAGGGGGTCTGCAAAAACCATCTTTTCCAGAACTGGGGGTGCCCTGAAGTAATTATTAAAGTTTAGGTCAATTTTGCATGATAGAAATTACAGACACAAACTTTGTTATGGACATTACCTGAGACATTCAGTGTTATTCAAAATATCCGTGAGAGTTGACTCTATTTCAGTTTCTGCCAACGTAATATGTTTATCCAAGTCCATTGGCATCGAGTTATCTTCTTCGGTAGGCAAGTCTTGTGTATTATCCTTTGACTCCACCGCTGTAGCTATGGGCTGGTCTACCAACTCTTCTGTAGCCTCCTGATAACTGTCAGAGTCAGTGAGCTGGAAAAAATCCGTAAAAGTTAAATTAATAAAGTATTGCCAAATTACCACATGTAATTATTGCATTCTATAAACTCACCTGCTTTTTTGACTTCTTCGACTTTGACCCCCATTTTGCTACCCCTGTCTTTTTAGGAAAAGTTCTCTTCTTTGGCTTCTTAATAGCTGAAGGTATACATTGGTCAGGGTTGGTAAGAAGCGATGGACTTGACCTTGTTCTAACCCCACCCCCTGAATGTACATCCTTGAAAGAAACTTTGGCTCTGGCTCCACTACTTGTTCGAGTTGTTACTCTTGAAACAGCAGCTTCTTTCGCAGTTGGAGTCCTTGGAGTTGATGATTTTATCCCCTGGGAAGTTTTGATCTCTTCCATTTTCTCTAGTGTGGGTGGTGCTGGTGGTAAGGGTATGGGTGATTCTTGCTCTTTTACTGTTGCAGATGACCCTAGGTCACCAGGGGTTGGTGGAAGGGATTCTGTAAGATCTTTGTCCATGGTTTGTAGAAAAAAAAACGATGACGAGAGCACTGACCCTACTGTGTAACTACACCCTTCAGTAATTTGAGTACCTGGTGGGTTTATATAATTTTATAAGCAGTAAATGTTGAAAGAGTGGGTGTGCCTTACGTAACTAACCCCTTTAGAATTATAAAAACAGATATAATGACAAGGGACAACTAACAACTGAGAGAGAAAGAGAGAAACTGCTGAGCACACTGACCCTATGCAACTAAAGGAAGCTCAAGAGAAAGTGGAAAGCACGGAAAGCTTCCTTTGGGTTTGGGTTGGGTGTATAAGACAACGAAAAATTTTCTCTTGGCAACAATACCCATGCGTTTCGTTCCAGTTATCTTACAACGCAAGGGTTGTTCACAAATCCGTAATCATTTTATTTTAAAAGCTAAGTAAATTTTTTAATAGAATTTAGATGCGGTTGAATATTAATGATACAATTAAATGCAAGTTACTTTTATAAATATATAATGATAGTTTATTCAATTAATGTTGATATGAGAGTACAATAAATAAATTAAGTATTTGATAATTTAATGCAAAACTTTTCCTTGAAGCATGTTCCTTAAAAGAGTTTTAAAAGCATTGGTCATTTTTGGAAATTCGAACACACTTTTTGTAGTTTGGAGAGAAACTCTGAAAGTTAAAATAGGAGACTCTCGCATTCTGGTTAAATACATTGAATTTGATACCTTTGGACAGTTCATAAGCATCAAAATTTTTGTCTTGATTTCGTAAGAGTTCAAAGCGTTTACAAAATAGGCCAGAGCTGACTCCACAGATAGTACTGGAAGACGAAGCTGAAACAATTAGGTACCTATTTAAAACTTAACTTGAATTGGAGATTTTAATCTTTCTCTTGATTAGAAATTACTATATTTGCTTACTAATAAGAAGACTACGTAATAAATAATGGTTGTTGGAAATAGAAATATGAGAATAGTAAACCCCAATGAACTAAGGAACATTTCAGACTTGGAAAGTTGCACATGGTCAACTCGGTTTCTCAAAGGGTTCCATTTTCTTCCAAGAAACAATCGACCCAAGGATTGTATTGTTGCCAGTTGCACTGCATACAACCTGTAATTAAGAGTATAATAATAATTTTTAGTGATTACACTTTACACATTTATTTTGTCTGATTTGCACATTAATTTTCAAAGGTTTAATAGCTTGCCTTGTGGCGTAGATATACAGACAGTAAACATGAAAGGTAGCAATAGTCAAAAAATCTTTGACAAGTGAGATTTGTACTGTAAGTCCCAACGGCCCAACGTTTATTACTACAGACAAAATAAACGTCAAAATTGGCTCCAAAATTCCTATTTAAGCCACAATCAAACACAAAACAAATTAATTCATTGTTTATGTCTTAGAAAATTCGATTATCAACTGCTAAAGAATTGCTTTTACTTGCAAATAAGTGCATATTACCTATATAATTGGCCCAAAGATGTAGATGATATGAGAAAAATCGCCACAGAAGTGTATTCAAGGCAGAATTAAGTTTAAGTCCAGCAGGAGATCCTCGAAGCCAATTTAACAAATGAAGGATGACTGTAAGAAGCTGTTCGATCTTCACATGAATTACTGTAAATAAATTAGGAAATTGGAGTAAAAAGTGAGTAAAAGCGAATCCTAGAACTACGTCAAGAGCCAGAATCATCACAAAGTTTCCGAAAGCAAGACCGGTTATTTCTCCTCTTATCACCTATTAGCAAAAATGGGCGAGATTTACACACAACATAATTTAAACTTTTAAGACTTTATACTTTTGTTTTTTAATATAATGAAACAACCACTTACTTTAGTCACTACAGTCATTTTGTAAAAGATCTGTTTTAACCCCGAAGAATACTTTAAAATGCCAGCAGATTCCAAAGAACTTAAATTTGTCTTTACATCCTCTTGACAATACCCTCTAGGGTCAACTTTATTAATAATTTCTTCTGAGTCTTGAAAAAGTAAAGGGATAAAAGTACCCCTATTACTATCAACATTTGTGTTTCGGTTTTCAGGAACGGTAGTTTTGTACCCGAATCCTTGAATGACTATTTTGGGCAGGCCTGACTTTTGAAGGTCAAGGAGAAACGCATACTTGAGAACTTGGGGATCATACTGCATTATTGTCACTGAGTGAGGATCAGGTAGAAGCGTTGTGTTTTTTAGACAAATCTCGCCTACTGAGACAACATCATCAGAAATTCGAAGCGCCAGCCAGATGTCATGATGCGGCCCTCTTGAGAGTCTGTCATCTTTGGCTCCTGTAATGCAAAATAAGGTCAAGAGTTATGCGTTATTTCATGTGCTTCATAAATAGTAGCACTTTCTCTCTTCCAAAAATTAATAAAACTTGAAAGAGTACTAAACCTGCAACAATTTCTCCAACAATATCTTCTCGGTGGACATTTTGTGAATTCCTGGCCTTTTGGACTAGAATGCCTACAACAGACACAACCACTGAGAGATGTCTAGGTGACACAGGTTTGACCTTTTTTGGCTCTTTATTCTTCAGAGAAGAGGAATCACCTTCAGCATTAGTAGAAGTAAGAACTGGATCACCACCACTTGAAGAATCTTCAATGGAAACGAATGATGGGAGGTTTTCAACAAATCCAACTAATTTGATATTGACCTCTGACCCATACAACTTATACTGTGAGAAAATTGTGTCCGGGATGTAAATTTGAAATGATGGATGGTGTCGATGCATTTTCAGAAATCAAAAGCCAAAGTTATTTTATTATTTCACAATTCACAATTACAAGTAAAGTCATACTCTGTTGACTGTTTACTCTTTCGGCTTTAAAACCATTTCCCGCAATAAACTTATTATTTATTTATCTCAGGGTTGGCTATACTGGGTTTTTTATCAGTATCAGACGCAGAGACCGGAAATGATCAAGAAACCCTTTACACGGGTTTTTCTGATTACTGAAATTCCTGATGAAGTGATTAGCCATAATCATCTCAGATGAACAAGCACTGTAAATATCGAATTAGAACCCCGGTGAACTTTTCATTCAAGTAATTTTTGACACGATAGTTTAAAACACACGAAATGGGATTTAACATTTAATTTTTTTACGATAAATTTCAATACCAATAGCCTGAGAAAATGCATGGAGTGTGGAAAATAAAACAGAAACATTTAAGAATCGATAATATTTAGAGAAAGCGATAACTCAAAGCATTATTATCTTTTACCTTCTTCTATGAAACAAATCTCTTTGACTTTCATAAGTAACTTTAATTGCTCATTAATTCACACACCAATACACCAACTAACAAGCTCATTCCTAACTACCTTTAAAACAACTACACAGCATTACAAAATAATTTATCTCTATTTTAACTTCCAATAAGCTATTTAAAATCATATCAATTAAAAAATCAACTAGAAAACGGGACAAAACCTTCAGCGTAACATACACATTTAGTTGGGCATATTGGGTCAGTATTAACAGTAGGATTTATAAATGTAATTAACAAAATACAAGGAATTGGAATTAGCTGCATCTGATTTTCCCTTTTCATGCCATTTTTAGTTTTATTAGAGGTCTACATGAAAGCATGTGCAATTTTTATAATTCAACTGTTCAGAATCTCAATAACTTAGGTATAGGTGGGAATTTGACTGAATAGATGGGCTCAAGGGAGAGTATGAGCATAAAATGCTGCGGTTGGTATGTAATAATGAGATTACGATTATGACATGATGGGAAAAACTACATGACAATCGTAAGTTGGAATTTCATAGTTTCAAAGTGTAAAAAGATAGGTAGCAACCAATGTAAAGCATATAATGTATAAACGGTGTCATTATTAAGGCATATATATAGTACATATGAAATAGCTCATTCTTTCGCACTTTTTTATACTGTTTACGGAGAGTTTATTGTATGTGTAATCAATAATAATCAATAATTAATCTGTAATCATTACTGATAACTATATAAATCTGGTTCAAAAGACACGTAAACAAGTTCAAAAGTACAATTCCGTATCCAAAATTGCATGCAAATTCTTTCAATTATAAATCCATATCATTAGTCGTTATGATCTCAGTCGATTAATTGAGTTTGTAGCCGGAACCCCATATTGAATTTATATCACATTCAATAATTTAAAATGAAATTCACAGAATTCTTGATAGTAATTGTGACCCTTTGCCTCTACTTGGGAGAAGTCATAGGTCAAGGAGA